>JANAKD010001074.1:0-10127 GCA_027627215.1 Lecanicillium saksenae | reverse complement strand
GTGGTGGGTGTTGACGGTTTGGTGGGATCAACGATTGGCGTAGGAGGTGGAGGCGGCGGCGGCTCGATGATGGGAGTGGGAGTGCCCGTAGGCGGCGACGGGCTAACGGGNAGGCGTATAAACAGGCAGAGTAGGATCAACGGCTGTGGGGGCTGTCGAAGTCTCCACGGGTTTGGGAAGATCAAGACCCAACACCTCCGGCGTGTTGGTGTCAGTCGGGGTAACGGCTGTGACGGTGACAGGCTCGGTTGGGTGCACAGCAACCTCTGGGTCAGACGGCGCGGTGGGATCAATGGCCAGAATTGGCGTTTCGCTCGGGTTAGGAGGATCAATCGCGATGAAAGGAGTATCCAACCTGGCGGGATTAATGCCAACAGTGGGCGCAGCGCTGGCGGGTTCAATGCTGACCTCACTCGCTGTGGCATCTTCACGAGGTCCGATAGGGCTGGCAGCTGCCAGACCGACAGCGGCAATCAGCACAAATTTAATCATATTGAGATTGTTGAATAAAAATGGTGGATTGTGTTTACTTGTAGAGTTGCATAGCCTCAGGGCAGACCACAATGCTGGTCAAGGACAAGCATCTTTTTATATCTTCCGGAATCCAAAGTTCAAGGATGCGCTCATTATTGAGATGGCGTACCAATACCCCTATTCAGCTGTTGTTTTATCTTGAGAGATCAAAGCTCAGGAGGTGTTGACACCAGCGCGCAGCCCGCTCTAGGTTTGCCGAGGGCCTCCTGCCCCTGGATGAAAGCACGAATAGTGTCGATGGCTCGTTTTTCAGCTGTTTTGCAAAATGACGCCCGAATGCTAAAGGTCAATTGTGTGGGCGACTCAAGGTCGATAAGCCATTGCGGTGCGATTATATTTTGAATGAGCCTCAATGGATTATGGGGCTGGTGACGCAAAGACTTCCACAATCATACGTCGCGTTAACCGAACGCAACGACTTCTGGTAAAAAACTTTATTCATGCCTAGGCGAGCTGGATTCCCAAGTTGGTAGAACACCAAAAGCAAGCATCACGCTGCACTCGGATGCTCAACCTTTGCATCCTAGCACGTTGCTCAGACGAAATAGAGTTCCGGGTGGTGACCTCGACGTCAGGGCTCCCGTTACAGCTCCCGCTCGCACATGATTTACACGAGCTCATTATCCAGTCAAATTGCCAAAGTTGAAGAGCCGTCAATTAAGGGGACTATGGAGCAGGCCGTGATGCGATTTCTACGAGGCATGGGTCACGTCAACTGCTCGTGTGTTGCACGATACCAAAGCTTTAAAAGCCTCAGACTTATCCGTGGCCATTTTTTATTGAGGTAAATTAGGTAACCGAGCAACACAATGGGCGGACGCTATGTAAAGTGATAGCGGGATAGGAGATCAGACAGGAGGGCACGCAGGAAGACCACAGGGGTATTGCTTCATTGGACAATACAACTCGAATAGAACTGATAAAAAGGATAAGAAAAATATAAAAATATAAAAAAATAAATGACATGACGGCAGTGAGATAGGCTCAGGTGGCTATCTGCGAAAAACTGCAAAAGTAAACTCCGGTACAGGGAATCGAACCCTGGGCTGCTCGGTTCCATGTTGAGAGCGAGCGATGTTAGCCACTACACCATACCGGATGCTTCTTGTATAAAAATCACTGCCTTATTAGATTATATGAAGGTAAAGGATTCTAAACGTGTCAGTGGTCTCCGTAAAACATCTTCCTCGACCGATGAACTTGCGGAGAGCCGAAGATATCATGTAAAAGTTTGTGCTGGGCATAATACTCGCGCAAAAGATCAAAGCTACCCTACAGCAATTTTTTGATCCGCCTGCCTCACCCTGCCCAAAACGCAACGGCGGAAGCGGGCATCCTAAACTACCCAAGTATGCCAACATCATCTCGTATAAGTCGCGAGCACCCTCTGATATCGATCCCTTGTATCAGGGAGACAATCGGGAATCGGAACCTATTCAGCATTTTCCGTCTTGGGATCGTGTGCCTCTTCTCTGAAACCGTCGGCTACGTCTTCAGATGCCACATCGCTGTGGATGGATAGCCGGGTAGCCTTCCCTTTCCCTTCCACATCGGGTTGTTCGCTGGCAGGGATCGCAATCAACTGATGATCATCGCTATTCAAGGCAGCTGGTATCTCTTTCTGACGTTCAGGCTGTACCTGTTTATCGTGGTTGGCTTCTGCCTCGGTTGCATCGTGCGAGCTGCTCGCTTTTTCCATTTTGTCTTTATTGCCCGTTTTTCGCTGGTCTCGCAAATGTATTGTAAAGTAGCCTTGCGTCTCTAATTGAAGCGATTCGACGTGACAATTCATGCGCGGCGAGGCCGAGCGTTTCTTTTCAGTTATGGTGGTCCCCAGAGGTGAGCGTATCGCCCTGGCCACAAAATAGGACTCAGCACCCAACAAAGAATTATGGCAAATAATTAGACAGATGTTTCGTATGAAACATACTTTGAACAAGACAATAATAAAATATCCGACCGTAAAAGTCGTCTTGAAAGGTGGTATTTTAAATGCCCAAGAGCTTGGGTGCCAAGGCAATATAGAAGTCAGCTCGCGGACAGTAGGCATTGGGTGCAGTATTGCCCGGCCCATGAGTGAAATAAAACCCCTTTACTAAAATGACTGTGTAACGTCAGGCCTTGATGTGATTCAATAACCACTGACTGCATCACGTTACTGCTGCGTGTTAGGCGAGAGTGGCACTGAGCGGCAGCTCTTCAGCACCGAAAGACCGGGCAACAGATTCCAGGTCAGTGATAGGAATGTGAGCAACTCTGTGGATGCTCACAACTTCTCGAGTCGTGTGTAGCCTGAAGATGGAATGAAAATAAAAATGGGAAAGATGGGAGAACAGACGTTAGGCAAAGCATGGCATAGAGTACACTTCAATGCTGCTATCCTGGCATGTACTGTAGTCGCAGGGTTGGTATAAGGAGGCCCATCAGTGGGAATTTGAAGAAAAAAGAACTGATGAGGCCCTCTTTGCGCCGATTCTACTTCTAGCCAAGGCCGATGGATGTGTTATGATTTAAAACAGCGTCGTAACTGTTAGCATGCGCTTCTGTCAAACAGCATTATACCTTGTCATGAAAACCTACCCATCTATCTAATCTCACACTCGAGCTGATATTTTGTCAGGATCAGCAGTGGCTGGAAACCTATTTGTATGTCCTGCGCCATTATTCTGCTGGTGAGAGTCCAAGCCAAGACAGATGTGTGGCAGTAGCATAGCCAAAGTCTCATCGTGGTACGGGCGGCTCCAACACAGTCTGCCGTAAAGTAATCGCTACACAAATATATGCGTAACAAATAAAGATGGTTTGGATCAATCTGAGGCTATAATGAAGAACCGCCTCAGTAGCTGTCTCTCGGGGTGTAACGCTCGAATTCCATCTTGACTCGACCGAGAAGGGTTGCCCGAATCGTATAACAATTGAGCACTTTGTTTAAGATTATGTTTTTGTCATACAAATAGTCAAAGAAGGTATAAATGGCCAATATTCCCATAGGTTGTTCTGGCTTGGTCGACTGGCAGTGAGCATCGGGTCAGCATGAGTGACTTCTGGGACATTGACGGCAACTACTGCGCGTTTGACTTATTCCCGCTCAATGATGCTGCAGAGAATATTCCTCGGTCACATTGTAATGACGAAGAGACTGATATGTTGACATTTTGGACACACTCGAGATCAAAATCAGACCACCGTTCGCTCGCTTGTCCTGGTCACTGACCTGACTACGACGACATCCTCTTAGGGGACAGCCTCTCATCCAAGTACGTTGCCAAAATTATGCGAAGAAAGGAATTATTACCAACTTTACAGTGGCCATTGCTATTTCACTATTACTAAAGCCGGAGATGTCATGTTATGTGATGTTGGTCATAATCCTCGCCCCAAGTTGACAGCCACCTATTCTGACGGATCCTGTGCCAAAAAATACACATTGAGATTCTCAGGTGACAACTGCGTTATTCCCATGTGCCCAAAGCTTCAGTTTGAAATCGAGTTTCACAGCGGCGAACGTTTTCGGTTTTGCTGGGTGGAAAATCTTAGCCCAGCCTCGGTGCGGAACTTGCGGATTGTATTCGCGATGCAGTTTGCGGTTCGCTTTGCCCAATCTCCCTCATGGGAAAGACTCAGTTTTCGTCCATCGAGTCGCTCAGATCGTGAGCCGGTGAATCCTTTGACCCCGTGCACTGAGACTACGCCACAGTCAAGCTTGCCCACCAAGGAGATACACAGTTACGATGTAATTGGACGAGGCTGGTCGGGCATTGTGCATCTGGCNATCGATCTTCACGATGGGAGAGAATATGCCGTCAAGTCTATGCAAATGGTTCGATCGTTTGATGACGAGGCAACCTTTCTTGCTGCAGTGTGGCAGTTTAAGGAGGAAGTGGAAACTCTCGCATTTCTAAATCATGTAAGTAACTGACAGTGCTGCTGGTGTTTTCCTGACACTTGCCAGCCGAACATTGCCAAACTGGAGCATCATCAAGGCTGGTCCCTGAAGAGATCTGTGCAGATTTTCATGACACTCTATGATGGCAACGCGAAAGAACTGGTCGTCAACCGCCGCTGCTGCGCACCCATCTCGACCGCGAGACGGGAACACCTCCGCAATTTCTTGGTGCACTGTCTGGGTGCTCTTCGCTACCTCCACAAACGAGACCTGGTTCACCGGGATGTAAAACTGGCTAACATTCTATTCAAAAGGGAGTTCGATAGAGGTAACTCTGGAATCTCTTTTTACTTGTCCGATTTTGGGCTCACCACAGCGTGCGGTCGAGGCTGGGGCCCTGCAGGCGACAACTTTTACACAGCGCCCGAGCTCTTTGACACGGAGCGCATGGTACCGGCTGGGCCAGCATCGGACATATACAGCTTTGGTATCGCAATACTAGAATTTCTCGGTGTTGTCTGCCCCAAAGAGTACACGGGTGCTGATGATTTATGGTGCACCAAGCTATACAGCAAGTCATCTCTGGACGAATACAAAGATGCGCCTCTGCATGGCTCCAGTCACCACGGCTTCTCCCGAATCCAATCTCTGCGTAGTAGGGGGCTTCTGCGTAACGCCACACTGGAGGCGATGCTTGATCCGATTCCAGAAAACCGCCCGTCAGCAGGTAAGGCATTGTTTGATCTTGCCATGCACTACGGGTTCACAGTTCCAAGAGGGTGGCTAAGCCAGAGCAACTTGAGCCCTGGTTGGGGGTCTGCCCACTTTCAGGTATAGCATCTCGGTTATTGCATTCGATAGTCTATCTATACCATTTTAGTCCCTTAAAATTATTGCTGTGTTTTCTAACGATATTTTGTACTCTTTATTTATAGTCCGTGTTATTGAGGCGACAGTGAGATCGCTCTTCAGTGCCACAGTGGTTGATTAAGAACAAGAACAGAGACAGAAAGACTCAGATGGGCTAGAAATTACCTGCGTCGACGACTGTTACCAGCGCGTACCTTTGTCGCGAAACACTGCAAGCTAGCGGATACACTGCTAAACCTGTAGCTTCGGCCTGTGAAGCGGAGCTCTGCCAGTGATGCAAAACTTCAAGCAACAGCCTCAGGGGAAGGAGATGGAACGGCTTCTGGGGCATGTAAGAGAGTCTTTCGCAGAATGGCGGCGGGCAACTACCTGTTTTCAAGTTTCCCCGCACGAAAATTTCGCAAGCCACAACAATCCAGTTTCAGCTGCCTTTTTCAAGACCTGCAGATGATTCATATGCATTGTACAGGATAATGCAGAGCTGCAAGTGACTTGTGGGTGGTTTTATAGCTCATTCCCGAGACATCATCCCGTCAGAAGTGACCGTGGACGGGATGCATCCGACCACATCGCTGATGGTGTCACTGCAGCCGCCGCGAGGGATGCTGCAATCCTGTTTCCTATATATCTTCCAGGCTTAATGTTGAACCCCAAATATATGCATGTAGGAATACATCATCGAGCATACACCAGCCGCCATCTGTTCCTCAGTGATTGGTTTATACTTTGACCGAACATTGCTGCATGGGCTCACGCATAGCAACTCCGCGTGCAATAATGATATTATGACTCAGTTCAGCTAGCCACTTGAAATACATGACAACAGATTGCATACGCGTAAAAGCCTGCGCATCGAATATTGGCGGCGAGGTAGTAGGGCATCCTGCGTTTTCTACGAGGCAAGGGAAGACGACGCTGGTATCGCTGATCGCCTGCGGTGATAGGACCAGGTGCGAATTGTTATTCTAGAAAAATATATAAACCTCTCGTTACTCCCTCCATCACTAAACATTGCATGGTAATTCTTCACTCTAACAATCACTATTCTTGTATTTTCATTGATCATGTCTACTCTTACTGACACCGATTTCGCCGCCATCTCTACGGAGGACCGCATTTACCTGTACTATCAACAGGAGAAGACCATTCTTGAGGTCCATTCTTCTGATGGTGTGAAATGGGTGCCTGGAATCTCGCTGGCCGTGGATCAGCTTGACCCTAATGGCTCTCCTATTACTGCTTACTTTGTCAAGAATGACGGAAGCCACGACGACAAGCCTACTGTAAGCCGCACACTGCTCTTCCTCCCATCGCAATGAACCACTTACGATACGTCTCGTAGATTCACGTTTTCTACATTGACTCCCACGGCAAGCTCTGTGAGCAAAACCGTGTCGTCTCCGATAGTAAATGGCAAGCTGGAAATTTGCCAACTGAAATTGCTACTGCACCCGTCAATACTTCAAAGCTGTCCAGCGGCGTCTGCCACGACGAGGAACAGGACCAATCGCACCAGTGGGTGTATTTCACGCAGTAAGTGCATCCCACTTTATATCGCCTTCGTCATTGACAGGTTACAGGGAGAATAAAGATAAGGGCATTTATGAAGTGGCGGAGATCCGAAGCGGTAGCCCAAGATGGGAGTGGGTGTACCGCAAGGTGCTCCCCGACAAGGGACAGGCTGCGTTGCCTGGAACCACAATCGCAGCCAACATTACGGATGCGGTCAACTATTTATTCTTCCAAGACCACGCTGGAAATATCATGCAGTACAGTGGAGGCCTTGAAAAATGGGAGAGTAAGGTCCCCCGACAACGTAATTGGGAGCGTTCAAGCTAACAGCTCATAGGTGGCGAGGTTCTCATCAAAAGCGGCAATGCTGTCATTAACACTCCTCTGGCCAGTTGTCTCAGCGTAGAACCCGGAAAGATACACATGTTTTACGCGGCCAACACCGCAACGGCGGGTTTCTCCGTCCAGGATTTTGCCGACCAGAAGAACATCCGCGTCACAAGCTGGGCGCCTGGCTCGAGACTTGGTGCTGCTAAGTTGAGTAACACTGTGTATCTCTTTTACAAGGATGCGACACTACCCTTGGCAATATCGACTATGCTGTACAAGGACGGGGCCTGGAGCCGCGGCCCCAAAGTTGTCGGATGACGGGAGCAGGATACAGCTCCACACATCGATTGGCGGGTTTGGTGAAGCTAGCTCTTTTCAATTCTAACCGTCGTTTTTATGTATCCCTCGTCGTACTTTAATTTGGTTTCCCTTTTGCTTGTTTTCTATCTTCCGGTAGAATGCCCAAGGCTGCCTGCACGGTTCATGTGAAGATTCACTCTTTTAGAAAAGACAAGAGAGCGCAAAAGACACGAGACAAGAAATCATGCGTAAATTTAGCCACTGTTGTTTTAATCCTACATAAGAGACTCTGCTTTCGGCTCGGCAAACCGCTGGTGAGTGCTAAATAGTGCTGAGGCTTGTGCAGCAGTAACGGAAGCCAGATCAAGGACGAATTATATCACACGCGATCGAGTTTAACGTTTATTTCTTATAGATTGAATCCTTCCCGTATATCCGAGATTTCTTATCGGTTCAATATGCCTTATATAATTCATATTTGTATGTGTTTACCTTTTTCGTACATGGGGTCATGGTCGCTCAAACCGGCTTCGCCTCTTTCCTGCCGTCAGCAACAGATCCGTGTCTGACCGAGGGTGATGGCTGTTGTAGCCAAGAACTGGTCATAGTGTTAAATTGCCTATATGTGATGTGGCCTAATGCAGTATAAAAGCGAATTTCATGAAGCTAATCAACTGCTAGCTTTCCTGCGAACCACCCTACCAACATATTCACAGTAGGGTAGCTCCAGATTAGCGTCGGAGGCGTCTTGATCTTAAGGGATTGCTGGAAAAGACGCCTGAGCATAACCATCATCACAGAGTCCATTCCTAATGGATCCACATCATCTGGTTCAACTCGCAACACCTCGGCCACGCACGCTTGGATGACGTCGGCCAGAGAAGCTTTCGTTGTCGCCGACGCCCCATTCGCGGTGCTGTTCAATTTTTCATGGCTGGCTACCGTTTCGGGCTCGTCGTGAGAGGGTCGACGGACAATATACTCTAATATAGGCAAAGGAGCCATGCTATAACCAAGTGTAGTACGAGCTCGGAGTACAACGGCATGATTTACATCCTCGTGCCATGCAACATGCATCCACGCAGCGAAAGCTTCCTCACGCGACACGTCGGTAATACCTTTGCTCTCAAGCTCTAATACAATGTAGCTTGAGCTGGCTACCATTCCCATATCACGCCAGCTAGTCCATAAGAAAGACACACTGGTATCGCCTTGGTGCCCTCGCCTGTGTGTCGCAAGACCATCGAGGAAGGCATTGCAGCTGGCATACGAGCTTTGTCCGGTGAAACCCACGAGCTGCCCACATGAAGAGAACAGAACCATAAAGTTGATCGAACCTGGCGGAAATAATTTATGCAGAGTGAGAGCACCCTGAATCTTGGGAGCTAGAACACGACGAAACGCGTCCTGCGTAGTTTGTAGTGCAAGCTGATCCTCCACTTCTCCATCATCGAACAAGAGGCTGACTCGTGAAGTTTTGGGTCTTGTCTCGCACCGAATCTCACGTGCCTATCTTGAAATGTTTTAAATGTTACATTGGTGTATGTTGTTGAGACCTGCATACGAGACAGGATGGATGGCCAATACTAGAAGGCTACTCGCAAGTGTGCCCACCTGCCTCCCAAGTCCCGACCCAGTTCGGGCTGAGATATTCCTAGTATGGCCATAGCTGAAAGTCAGTCATATAAATAGTAATCAAAACGAGCACCGGGTTGCTATTAGTTCTGTGGCTCGGCCATATCCATCGTGCGGGTGGTTGGCCGGATCTACGGCAACAGCCACAGATCCAACAGCTTGTGGGGTGGGTATCAATTTCACTGCTATAGGATTTAATAGGCTCAAGTCTTGGTCAAGCCTATATTATGATTTTGGCGAATTCTCAAATATCTAACTTGCGCCAGATGCGGTCTTCACGCCCGCACCAGATAGTTTCATTCGCCAATCCACCAATGCCCCGCACTCTACACCTGCAACTAAAACAATTCAACATGGCGGCTTCAAATGCGGGAGGAGACGGCTATATTGTCGACTGCGCCAAGGAGATTGGGTTCCTCAGCCTCAATGAATACGACTGTATAGCAAATTGCTCCCTCCAGACCGTGTTAGATTGTGCTTCCCACAGCTGTCGCCTACACGATAGGGTACTGTTTTGAGGCCCCGTCAGGCATTATGTTCCGGGGGACCTATTACCTTCCACAAGAAGCCTAATCACATAGAGCAGAACCACAGTCCTATTGTCTTCATCAGCTCTTGAATGTACTGCTGACGGGGAGAGTGTTGAATAACATTGCCTTCTAATACTTTCGATCTGAGCCCAGTCACGTCGATTAACACGACAGCGAGGTAGCGCGGAGGTCCAGTCACAGGATATAATCAATTTCCCTACCAAGTCCTAGCAACTGTTTTAGATTCCTGAGTATGATCGCTCCACGTGTGTATTTACGCTATGGGCGTAGATGCCTCTGGAAGAACTTTTGCTGCCGCCGGAGCCCATATCCAGAAGATCCAGACCCATGATTGCCACCGAAAGTCACTACCAGCTCATACTCCTTATCCGCCTCGTTGAGCGCCGCCGCCAGCTGCATCGTCGACGCCGGGTCAACGTTGCTGTCCACATCCCCAACAAGCAGCATCAGCGCGCCCTGCAACTTGCCCGCGTGCGTAGCGTTAGACGACTGCACGTACGACTCGTCCA
>JANAKD010001073.1:0-10128 GCA_027627215.1 Lecanicillium saksenae | reverse complement strand
GAGAGAAGAACCGCCCCGCTGAGCTGCAGCCCTGTCGCTGGTGTCGCCGCTGGAACCCGCCTTCTCAGCACGTCTTGGCCCGCTGCTAAAAAACCCCCCACCAAAATTTGCAGCAGCAGCACCACCACATGCTCCAGCTCTTTGTCGACTTTTGCTTCGGCCCGCCCCTCCATCTCGACTTTTCCCTCTCGTCGTCAAGCTTCCTTGTCTGCCGTTCCATTTCTCTCCGGACAGCGCGGCTCTCGACGATTCTCTACCACTCCCGCAGTCATGGTTGCCACCAAGCTTGATGGCAACGCCATCGCCAAGAGCATCCGCGAGCGCATCGGCCGCGAGATTGCTGAGCGTCAAAAATTGAACCCCCGCTACCGCCCCTCTCTCAAGATTGTCCAAGGTACGATTCGCCGATGAACCCTGGGGTGTTTGGCATCAATTATGCTTTCAATCTTCTAGATTCATCATTTTACCCTTCGTTTCTTGCTTCAACACCTGCTAACATTCCTTCTTCATAGTCGGCGACCGTCCCGATTCCAGTTCGTCAAACTCGCGCAATACCGAACCCACCTCCACAAACTGACTCATTTACAGGTACCTATGTTCGCATGAAGCTCAAGGCTGCCGCAGAGGTAAACACTTGCAATTATTGTTCACATTTACTGTTCCCTATACTAATTTGTCACCCCAGGCCAACATTGACTGCGAGCTCATCTCCCTGCCCGAATCCATCTCTGAGCCCGAGATCCTCGACCTTATCCGCCGCCTCAACCACAACTCCTCCGTCAACGGTATCCTCGTTCAGCTGCCTCTGCCTGCTCACCTCTCCGAGTACGCAGTCACCTCTGCCGTCGCCGACGAGAAGGATGTCGACGGCTTCGGCACCAACAACATTGGCGAGCTCGCCAAGCGCGGCGGCTCTCCCATCTTCACACCTTGCACCCCCAAGGGTGTCATGCACCTCTTGAAGGAGGCCGGCGTCGAGCTGGCCGGCAAGTCCGCTGTTGTCCTCGGCCGCAGCAACATTGTCGGCAGCCCCGTCAGCTACCTGCTGCGCAACGCCCACGCCACCGTCACCGTCTGCCACTCCCAGACTGTTGACCTCCAGCGCCACCTCAAGCAGGCCGACATTGTCATTGCCGCCATTGGCTCTCCTCACTTTGTCAAGGGTGAGTGGCTCAAGGAGGGCGCCGTCGTCATCGACGTCGGTACCAACTTTGTCCCCGATGCCAGCAAGAAGTCGGGCCAGCGTCTGGTCGGTGACGTCGAATTTGAGTCTGCTTCCCAGGTCGCCTCCGTCATCACCCCGGTTCCCGGCGGTGTTGGTCCCATGACCGTTGCCATGCTTCTTGAGAACGTTGTCGAGGCCACCAACGTCTTCTTCGAGAACGAGAAGCTCCGCAAGACTGTTCCTCTGCCTCTCAAGCTCCTCGACCCTGTCCCCTCCGACATTGCCATTTCTCGTGCGCAGACCCCCAAGCAGATCACCCGCATTGCTGCCGAGGTCGGTATTGCTCCCCACGAGCTCGAGCCCTACGGTGCCTACAAGGCCAAGGTCGATCTCGGCCTTCTTGAGCGCCTCCAGCACCGCCAGAACGGTCGCTACGTTGTCGTCACTGGTATTACCCCCACCCCTCTCGGCGAGGGCAAGTCTACCACCACCATGGGTATCGCCCAGGCTCTCGGCGCCCACCTCGACCGCGTTACCTTTGCCAACGTCCGTCAGCCCAGCCAGGGTCCCACCTTTGGTATCAAGGGTGGTGCTGCTGGCGGTGGTTACAGCCAGGTCATTCCCATGGACGAGTTCAACATGCACTTGACCGGTGACATCCACGCCATTACCGCCGCCAACAACCTGCTCGCTGCTGCCATTGAGACCCGCATCTTCCACGAGAACACTCAAAAGGATGCAGCGCTCTTCCGCCGTCTGGTTCCTCCCAAGAACGGTGTCCGCAAGTTTGCTCCCATCATGTTCCGCCGTCTCAAGAAGCTCGGCATTGAAAAGGTGAACCCCGATGACCTCACCGAGGAGGAGATCAGCCGCTTCGCCCGTCTCGACATTGACCCCGAGACCATCACCTGGAGACGCGTGCTCGATGTCAACGATCGTCACCTGCGCGGCATCACTGTCGGCACTGCCCCCACCGAGAAGGGCCAGACCCGCGAGACTGGCTTCGACATCTCCGTCGCCAGTGAGTGCATGGCCATCCTGGCCCTCAGCACCAGCCTGCCTGACATGCGTGAGCGTCTCGGCCGCATGGTTGTTGCCACCTCTCGCAAGGGTGACCCTGTTACCTGCGACGACATTGGCGCCGGTGGCGCCCTGACCGCTCTCATGAAGGATGCCATCAAGCCCAACCTGATGCAGACCCTGGAGGGTACCCCCGTTTTCGTCCACGCCGGCCCCTTTGCCAACATCTCCATCGGTCAGAGCTCCATCATTGCTGACCGTCTCGCTCTCAAGCTTGCTGGCACCGAGCCCGATGAGGATGTCAACGAGAAGGCTGGTTTCGTCGTCACCGAGGCCGGTTTCGACTTCACCATGGGTGGTGAGCGTTTTCTTCAACATCAAGTGCCGCACTTCCGGTCTGGTGCCCGACGTCGTCGTCGTCGTCGCCACCGTGCGTGCTCTCNAAGGTCCACGGCGGCGGTCCCCCCATCGCTCCTGGTGCCCCTCTGAACGCCGTCTACAAGGAGGAGAATGTCGACATTCTCCGCGCCGGCTGCGTCAACCTGAAGAAGCACATTGCCAACGCCAAGTCCTTTGGCGTTCCCGTCGTCGTTGCCATCAACAAGTTTGCCACCGACACCGATGCCGAGATTGAAGTCGTCCGCCAGGAGTCCATCGCTGCTGGCGCCGAGGACGCCATCCTGTCCGACCACTGGGCCAAGGGTGGTGTCGGCGCCGTCGACCTGGCCAAGGGCGTCATCGCCGCCAGCGAGAAGCCCAAGGAGATGACCCTTACGTACGGCCTGGACGGCACCGTGCAGGAGCGCATCGAGGCCATCGGCAAGAAGATGTACGGCGCNGCCGCCGTCGAGTTTAGCGAGCTCGCGCAGAAGAAGGTCGACACCTACACCAAGCAGGGCTACGGCAACCTGCCCATCTGCATCGCCAAGACGCAGTACTCGCTGTCGCACGACCCCGACCTGAAGGGTGCCCCCAGCGGCTTCACCATCCCCATCCGCGACGTGCGCATGGCTGCGGGCGCTGGCTACCTGTACGCACTGGCGGCCGACATCCAGACCATTCCCGGTCTGCCCACTGCGCCCGGCTACCTCAACGTTGATGTTGATCTGGAGACTGGCGAGATTGACGGTCTCTTTTAAAGGATTGCAACCATCTGCATTCCTTTTTTTTTTCAACACCGTTTTTTCTTTTTATAACGTATGACATGCACGCAAAAGCTCTTTAACACCCCGGCTTGCTGGTGTATGTGGTTGTGCGTTTTAGGCGCATGGGAAAAATGAGAGACACTCAACGTATCAATACATTTAGCATTTACGGGAATCGCAACGGGACACACAATGCAAAAAAAAAAAAANGTTCTTGGAGACCAAAGAGAACAATGTGAATGAGGGGGACATGGTATATATATTTCTTCAACAGCAAATGGCGCAAATATCCCGCAAAGGTTTTTTCAATTTTTTCTTATATAGCTCTTGTTTTTCTCATCTAGTTGAATATACTGGCTTTTTTTTCTTCACTGAATTGATACTTGTCACAGTTTGCCTTTTGTTTCATTTCCAATATTGCTGACGTGAACACTGTTTGATGTTGGCCCCCCCAGCGTCAGCCGTGAGTTGGAAGGCTTCAGCAATATCTGACGGGGGAGAGTCGAACGAGTTCCTGGCCGTTGACATGCAACACCAAGGATCCCAAACCTTCCTTGCTGGAACATCAAAAACTCGAGACGAACTGACAACGGATACGCAAGCGCAACGTTTAAATTTTTTTTTCTTTGGTCTTTTTTCAAATCTCCTGTTTTTGAGTCGCGGAAGGAAATCCCCCGCTTCCAGCCACCATGCTAGCCGGCTCCTCCCTCCCCCTCCCCTGTCCGCTTTACATCGTTCTGCAGCAAAAGCTATTCATCATCCACCATTGCCTTTTTTTTTTTGTCTTTTCTTCCTGGAACCAGGGGCGGGCGGGGCACCGGGCGGGGGGAAGGGGGAGAAGAGGAGAAATACGCGGAAACATTTGCTCAACTTGGACATTGGACCGCGCCGCCACCCACCACCACATCAGTCGCATCATGGGGATTGGTGTCTTGACACGGCGCAACAACCTGTCCGATCTGCATATCGGCGGTTTATAGCTTTGGACGGGAACGATGGCCCCCGGCCCGGACCCAGAAAAAAACGGCAAAGTATGAGCAGGTGAGCCATGCTGCGTGGGCATGTGCATTTCATATATTTGTGCGTGCGTGTGTGTGCCTGTGATAGCCAAAGCTAGCCTCTTCACACTCGATGCTGATTGGGGCGTCGGCGCCATTTCTCCCAATGCATGTCTCGTCCGTCCTGTACGCCCGAGTTTGAGAGGTTGCAGGTAGGTGACAGCAAGACGGTGAAAACGTAACGTAGTCCTGTTTGCTGTATATAACACCTAGTCCATCTTGTCGTGCTTTCTTTGCCTTCCCCTCCCACACACCCTGTTCGGAATTTATGTTACTACAAACGACTACATCACAGACGCATAGTCACGGCCATCTTTTTATTGATTGACTTGCATTGCTTTGCGTTTCTTTTCTTTTCTTGTATTTTCTTTTTCGTCTGCCGTCATGGGTCTCGTCGTCTTCGCAGTGCTGGTCCTGTGCGCCTACTTGGTCGTGAGCCAGGTCGTTGGCTTGATGCGCAACATTGCCAAGGCGAGGAGGTCAGGTTTCAAGTACATTGTTGTCCGTGAGTGCTCACCGGACTATGAGCTGGTCTTGGCTTCGACGCTTGAGAGCTGACTTGGTCAAAATGTTTGCGCACCAGCCTGCGTGATCAATATTCCGATCGCACATTACATTTACAACATTGGTAGCATCATCATTAAACGATTTTCTCTGCCGGAAAAGTGTTTTTGGTATCTAGAGTACGTTTACTGATACAGGTGACACGACGTAAGGGTTTTGGGCGAGAGCTTACCAATAAACTACACCAGGGCCCTAGATGTCCACCTGGTGTTCCGCAACAGACACCTGTGGCGGGAGCGACTCGACGACGCCTTCATCGTGGTCAGCCCGGGAAGCATAACGTTGCACTCATCCAACGCAGAGCTCAACAGCTGGGTAACGAGCCAAAGGGACCGATTCCCCAAGTGTACGGAAATCTATGGGGTGCTGAAGGTGTTTGGGCCGAATCTCGTCACGACCGAAGGTGCCGAGTGGCGGCACCACAGGAAATTGATATCGGGGTCGTTCAACGAGGCCAATGCGGCGCTCACCTTTCAGGAAGCCGTCCGGCAGAGCGGGAGCATGCTTCGGAAATGGACCGGAGAAGGAGAGCAGGAAGAGATTGGCAATGCGACGGGAGGGGAGGTGGGCAGTAAGGGCCGCCTTCTAGTGTCGACGGGCGATGATGTAACCAAGCTGACGCTGCACATCATTAATTACATCGGGTTTGGACTGCAGATGCTCTGGCCAGGGGAGGAGCTGCCCGTCGACACGGAGCCTGAGGTGGCCAAGTTCCTTTCGCTCTCGCCAGCGACAGGACACCAGACTTCGTTTGTGGATGCGACAGACGGAATGTCGCTCCACCTGTATTGGATTTTGATATTTTCGGTCGGGCTTCTTGGTAAGTGGCGCAGTTTGGGTGGCCGAAGATGAGCGCGCACTAACTATAATGCACCAGAGCGAATGCCTCTTGAAGACGCGAAGCGAGCAGCCCGAGCGGCACGGGACTATGTCAAGTACTGCAACGAGCTTCTCGACAGGCGCCTCGCGGAAGCCAAGCAAAAACGGCCGGATAACGAGACAGAGGCGGTGGGCATGGATTTGCTGGGTCACCTGGCGCGGACCGGTCACGACGATGGAGGCGTGCCTGATCGCGCCCTGATCTTGGGTAACGCCTTCATCCTGCAGCTGGCAGGCCACGAGACGACGGCGACGACAATGCACCACCTCCTCATCTTTCTGGCATGCCATCCGGAGGTGCAGCGGGGCGTGCAAAGGGACGTGGACGCGGTGGTGGGCGATGCAGAGCCGAGCACATGGGAGTACAGCAAGGTGGTGAACGCCTTGCTAGGGAGCCACGCAGGAGCGGCCGTGTTCGAGACGCTGCGGGTGATGCCGCCGGTGCTGGCGTCGCCAAAGAAAGCGGCAGCAGACGAGGTGGTGAGCAAGGACGGGCAGAGCTACACGATCCCCAAGGGTGTATCTGTATTCCCCGATNGCGGCGGGCAGCGGGATGAACCCAAGATACTGGCCGACGCGGGTCAAGCAGGATGGGAGCGGGGAGACGGACATTTGCGAGTGGCGACCGTCGCGATGGTTGCGGACGACGAAGCAAGAGATGCCGGGCGAGATGGCCGTCGAGATGGCCGGCGGGATGGCAACAGGTGGGAGAGGAGAGAAGGCGCGGGAGTTCGAGGACGAGACGTACGAGAAGGGTGTAGGACCAACGAGCAGCGAGAGACTGTTCCGACCGGCGCGAGGATCATACTTGGCGTTTAGCGAGGGAGCACGCAGCTGCATCGGGCGACGAGTGGCGCAGACGGAGATGATGGCGGCGCTGGCGGTGATTTTCCGGCGGCACAGCATCGAGCTGGTGGTGGATGAGGGGGACGGCGACGACGAACGACAGGCGTACGAGAGGGCCAGAGGAGAGGCGCTGGAGCAACTCAAGACGGCACGGACGGTGGTGACGCTGAAACTGGCAGATGGACAGCATGTCGGGCTGAGAATCGTGAAGAGGGGAGAGGAGCGATTTGCGAGGTGGGTGGACTAGGTGATGTTGATGTTGATGCTAAGGGGGGAGAGCAGGTGCGTGTAAGTGTTGGATGTGAAGAAATGCTGGGAGCTGGGTCGTGTAAGCGCTGGGGTGCAGCCGTTTGTAGTCGAAGACTGCTATGTGACGAGGAGCTTGAAATACGAATGAATGCTATTATTAATGCACAGGAATTTTGAATGTCAAGTGCATGTGCGTAATGTTGTGTCCTGGGAGAACTGTACGAGTGAAGCCAGCCATCTACATTCGTAGATGGAGGCAGATTCGAGTGCGATGGTGCTGACTGGACGGTTTACGAGCGCGAGAAAGCACCAGCCCCGGCTCGCAACAAACACGCTCCAGTCAACCCTGACCCGAGTGAGCACGATTTTGAGGACGGATACGACGGGGGTGGGCGCGCCTATCGGGAGGTCTCTGCGGTTGGCGCCAACAGAGTCATTGTAAACGGCGGCGAGATGTTTGTGGTTGGCGGGCGTCAATGTCTAGTCGGATCTTTGCTGTTATTATTACTTGCGTCCACAGGAGCGCGTTAATGGGATCGTGTGACTGGGCTTGGTAGCAAGATGCTGGGTATTCCAGCTCTAACCCTGGGATGTAGGAGTATTTGGGTTAGTTGTAATAATCAACGCCCTGTGCAAAAGACTTCGTCTGTCTCATAGATGGTGAAGAGGGTATTCAAGTATCAAGTAAAGTTGGACATGATGATTCCCCGGCTGGGAATCGGCATTGATGGAAGAAATACAGCATTTATAATAAAAGGGCGAATGGGAAAAGAAATATTATGTGAAAACGACTACAGTGACGAGCTGGTTGGAGAAGATGGGCTGGCGTCTGCTCGTTGCAGGCATAGAGAAAAGCCGAGTGGGCAGCTGTCAAACGCGGAAGAGACGGAGTGGGCAGCTGGCAACTGGCAACTGGCAACTGGCAACTGGCAACTGGCAACTGGCAACTGGCAACTGGCAACTGGCAACTGGTGGCTCGCAGCTGGCAAAAAAGCCAAGCAAAAAGTGGACGAGGTTTCGCGTTTGCACGCGTCGCGCACTGACGAGAGGAGCCAGCAAGTGGTCAGCGAGTGGCCAACGACGAGTGGCTACAGTGCTACAGGCAGTGGGCTAGCATCGACACGACCCTGGTCAAGCTAATTTTCTGGTTTAATTGGATAATTTGACAAATGATGAGCACTCGGTATTTGAAAGATGCGACGCGGACTATAAAACAAGCAAGATAATAAGAAAACAAGAGAATAGGAAAACAAGAGTGCATGCAGTTGACAGCCATTCTAGCAACATCCCTCGCCAGCCACTTGATTTCATCTTGCCCATCAAGTCTGCAACGACTCTCCCGCTCTCTGCAGGTACCAATTGCCGCAGCAACCAGTCGTCGACCCGCTGTAGCTCGGGACACGCCCACGGGTTCGGGTTCCAGGTGACCACTGACCAAAATTTAGCGGGCTTTTGCACCTTCAGCGCCCTTTTTAGTGGCTGATGCGCTGTAGGTTGGCGCTAGCATCAGCCAGAGGTGACTTTTTAGTACTGCAGCCACGCCCATTTCCCAAAACGATCAACGTAAACAAGAGCCAGACCGTCTCTCTGGCGTCTGGTCTTTTTTTTCTGTCTGGCTGGCGTTTGGCGTCTGGCCTCTGTCTGCTCTCTGGTCTCTGTCTGTCCGCGTCTTGATGCTCATCCTGCTCTCGTCACTAAAAACCTGGCTCACTAATTTCGCTGCCTCCCATCGCCCATCTCCCATCTCCCATCTCCCAGCCTCCTCATTTTCTCTCCATCCCATCCATCCATCCATCCATCCCGCCTCTTTCTTCAATCCCTCTTCCATCACACACACCCCCTTCTTTTTTTTTCTTCCAAAATTTCCTGTTGGCTCATACACCCCCAGACACCCTTGCTAGGTAGGTACCTTTCCACCGCCGCCCTCCTGCCCATGATCCAAGGTCCTCGCCTACTCTTTTCCTACTTCCCTGCCCGGCCCCCCCTCCCCTCCCAGTATTTCCATTTTCCTCCTTCTCACCTAAACAGAAAAAGAGCATCTTGTTATTCACTTTGAGCTTTTTCTTTTGCTTCCCCCATTACCCGCAAAAAAAGGAATATTCTTTTTTAACAACAACAAGCTCCATATAGCTTCCTCCCCCGTTCTCTTCTTTTCACCCATCAAAGGAAAGAAAGAAAAAAAAAAACACTTGGACCAAGTTTGCGCGCTCCATCCCGCCACAGCCATGTCCGCCTCCAACAACACAAACGCCTGGCTCAAGGCCAAGAAAAAGACTGAGCTCTCCGAGATTGCCGACAAGATCGGTCTCAAGAAGTAAGTTGTTTGCCTCTGCCCCATCCCCTTTCTTTCATTTCGTCCCATCCCCGGATCTCGCGCCGCATCGTGCCACGTCGCATCCTCTCCGAAACGCTGCTGCCGTCGCGCGCCGCATCGCATCGCATCGCATCGCATCGCGCCAAAATGGCTCCCGCTTCTCTCGCCCACCGCCCACTGCCCGTCGCATTCGCCACCAGCTTAGCTTCTGTCGCGCGCATCCACACCAGCTTCCCCGGCATGCCGTCATCGCATCCGCCGTTCTCATGCGCTTTTCTGCCGCGCACTTGGCTATGGCAGGCCCCGCGATCTGGCTGCACCCGCCTCGAGCTTTGCAACCTGCTCCGCGACTATTTGGCGCACTCCATGGACTTGCGCGCCTTCTCATGGCCACCACCTTCAACTACACCCATTCTACGCTCGATCCACACTCGCAACCTTTATGCGCCGCGACAGCCAGTTGCGCCGTCACCACTTGTACTCATTCTCCCGCTCCCGTGCTAACCACCCTCTTGCAGCTACAAGGACCTCAAGAAGAGCGACCTCGAAACCGCTCTCGATGACTTCATCGCTCAGCACTCCGCCCGCTTCTCCTCCAACCCCGACCTCGCCGGTTACTTCACCAGCCGCTCCAAGGCTCTCAGCTCCCCGGTGAAGAAGGAGAAGGAGACCGTCAAGGAGGAGGTTGAAAAGAGCCTCAAGGTCGCCAAGCGCCGCGTCACCAAGGCCGCTGATGAAATTGCTGCCGAGTAAGTAAATCCTCTTGCTTTTGCCATTGCCGTGCTCCGTCATCCTCCAGTCGCTAACATGATCCAAAACAGGGCCGACTCCAGCGCCGTCCTCCGCACTCCCGCCCGCAGCCTCTCTCGCGTCGCTTCTCGTGTTCCT
>JANAKD010001072.1:0-10135 GCA_027627215.1 Lecanicillium saksenae | reverse complement strand
GGTCGTGCGCCCCGCGGTACAGGCCGCCGAGCGAGCCTTCCCTGCCCAGGACGCCCGAGTTCTGCACGCCCAGCAGCACGGCGATGGTGGGGAAGAGGAGCAGCCGGCCGACGGTCTGCGAGAGCAGCGTGTTGGGTAGGGAGTAGGCCGCGGCCCTGAACGTCCTGCTGAGCGAGCTGTCGCCCGGGCAGCAGTCCATGATGACGCCGCCCATGGCCGCGTCGAGATCGCCTTGCGAGGCGTGGTCGCTGGCGGCGAGCTCCTTTCGGGTTATGCGCGCCAGCTGGATGGCCATGTTGAGCCCGCCGTTCGAAAATATGTGCCACAGTATTGACGGAGAGGGGTCGCCGTGCTGAAACTTGTCGCTTATTACGTATCGTATAATAACTTCCTTGGCGGGTTGCAGTCGAGCGTGCATCAGGGCAAAGGGCGTCACGGTAATCTCGGACAGCCGTGCCGTAACCAGCAGCACGGCCGCATCTCGAAACAGTTTACGGTGGCCGGCAATGTATCTTGCAATGTTCTTGGCTGACGCTCCTCCGAGCCAAGTACACAGGACTATGAGGGATGGCCCATGGTAGTCAGGGTCGGTCGGACCGGTTGGCTCGTAGAGGTAGACATCGTCCCCGATTCGTTGCAACGGTGCAAGAGGTGATGGCCGAGACATGGGATATCCTAAATCGAAACAAAACGAGAGGAGATGCTTTTTTTTATTAAAAGACTCTTACAACATAAAGGGATCAGAAGAATCCTGGCCCTCGTCAACCCCCCATGGCTATGGTGCCCTTTAACCTTTTTAAAACTCTCCGGGCTGGCTTACATGGGCCACTCAAACAGAGTCTTAGACGTCTGGGGCCGGAGCGTCCTAGACACGCAAACAAGCAAAAAAAAAAAAAAAAAAAATGGAGTAGCTAATGCCAGCAGCCGCATTGTTGCCTCTCTTCTCGTGCCGCCGCTTTCCTCGCTCTCCATCTATATGATTTTGCGTTACTTTTCCGCCCGTTGAGGTGGTGGTGGCCACTACGCCCGCACGACGCCGCGAGCGTACGCCTCGAATGAGGCAAGACGCCCGCTGCCAGTGGCCGCGGGAGGGTCGCACGGCATGTTACAAGCATGCACACCACCACCGATTTCTGGCGGCTTCAATTCCGCACTGGTTATCATGTTTGTGGGAAAATTGGTTCGTTGCTATCAAAGGAATTTCGCGCAATCGCTCTTCGTTACATTCTTGCATGTTCGGGCTTAGCCAATATGCACAGCCAGCTGATGCGTGGCAAGCGCAGTTGCCTACGTGTAAACACTTTCGGTCCAGGAATTGACTTGCAGTCCCCTCTCCGCCATTTCTGCATCCTTCAAAAACTCCATGGGCATCCACACCAGGTGGCCCTTGATTTCATCAAGCTTGGCCCGCGCGTCGGCCGCCGGCATAAACTGATCGAAGATGTGGCCGGCCTTAACGCCACGGGGCGGTAGGTAGCGGTCGTAGTCCTGAAATGTTTTAACTGGAGAAAGACAAGGTCAATTAAGCGGTCAAAAATGAAAGACAGAGATTCTGGTTCAACTGTTCCAAATGCAAATGTGTTGTCCCAAAAACGGGCGCTCAGGGTTCAGGGATGGTGGGGCAGAGGCGTAACTTACTGTGATCGTCTGGATCGCAATGAAACAGGTGGCGGAATATTTCCGTATTTCTGGTCGCCCGGCCGGTCCAGAGATCCCAAAGCTCTTCGCTCAGTGGATCCTCGACAAACTTGTAGCTCTCGTCCTGGTCGTAAATATCGTTTTCGGGAGCCACGCTAGGTGGCTGAGCATTGATGTCGTCAACTGCGTCGAAGTTCTGCGGCGGGAGCAGACCCAGGTGCTCGCGCCACAGGTAGCGGCGCAATGTCGCAGCGTGATAGCCGGCATCAAATGTCTTGCCATCCATGGTGCTCGGGATCCTGCGCGTGTCCTCCATGACAATGCTCAGCTCGCTGTCGTGGTACCCGAGCTGACTACGGTCATTTAGGTTACTTGATCCGCAGAGTACGATTCGGTCATCAGCGATAAGGAGCTTTGAGTGAATGTAGAGCTCCTCCTGAATCCAATTTTGGATTTCCAGCTCCTCGCCACCCTCCTCGTCCCAAGGTTCCTCAGTAAGAGCGCCTTGGCCAGCCATTGCGTGGTGGGCCAACGACGGCAGCTTGGTGTCCTTTTCTGCCGGCATGGCTGCCTCAAATCGACGCTTCGCCTCCATAGCGTTCTTCACGACGTCCGCCTTATCCTTGGATTTCTGTTGCTCCAGAGTACCCATGTGTTCGTCTCTTTCATTATGGGCGGCGTCATTGGTGCCGTGGATACCCTCTTTCATGATTTCCTCAGCTTCCGCTCGCTGAACGTCCTGATACTTGACGCCGGATTGTTTCTCAGCTTCTACGAGGGCTTTGGTTCTGTTCAATCGATCATAAGACCTCAAGTTGAAGAAGAAAATATATTTCGTTGGGTCCACACCCTGCGCCTTGATTTGTTCAAAGATGGAGTGCTCTCCACGGCAGATGGATTTGTATTGATAGTCCATGATGGCTCGTGTTCCCGATGCAGCGTTTTCGCGAAGATCTCCAGCAAAACCCGGAATAGCCGGGATCAAAACGATGATGCGGAATTTGCGCTCTTCCTTCGCAGCTCTGACCACCGCGTCAACCATGGCTCGGCCAATCGTGTTGTGGATTGGCGACTGGTGCTCACCAGTGGCGGTGATGAAGAATTGGTTTTCCAAGTAAACATAGTGCTCGGCCTTGCGAATGATTTCACAGTAAGCGTTCTGGATTGAGTGCTCCGTGAGGATGCCACTTGACCAATCGGCGCTGGAGCGAACAAGTTGAGCGCGCACAGTGCCTCTGTTGTCGAGGTTCTTGGTGGCGAGCGGGGTCAGAGGATGCTTGACGTAGTCACCACAAGGATGCTTAGGCCGCTGCACGCCGACCAGGTCCTCATCATCACCCTCACGATTCTCTAGAACGATCCAGTCGTAGCGGTCATCACGCTTGTACTTGTCGCGCTTGGTGAAGTTCCACCGCAGGACAAAATGCTCCGCAATATCGTAGACACAGGGCCCAATGACGCTCATGGCGACGTCGTGCCAAGGCATGCGACCATATTCAGCCTTGCTTAGCTCATTTGCCTGCCAGTCTTGAACATTCTGAAAGTCCATGACACGGTTGTTATTGAAGTCTTGTCCAGGCCAGATTTCCTCGGTCACACCCTCTGGGTGGACATCAGCAAGCGGGTGGTGGTGGGCGTCCCAACGACCAAAGCAGAGATCAAGACCGCCGATGAAAGCGATCGCATAGTCAATGACAATGAACTTCTCGTGGTGTGCCCAGTACATTGTAGTATCGGCCACATTCTCAAAGGGGTTGTGGTCTGGGTGGCGCAGAATACGAATGTTTCCATGACCGGGACTGCCTTCCGGGCAGAGAGCTTGTAGAGCATGCTTGGTGTGGATCGAGTTGCAAGTCAAGGCGGCTTCAACCTCCTTGTACACCATGACAAAGATTTTGACTCCAGCTTCAGCTTTACGCTTCAGAATCTGGTCTAAGCGGTAGTCCTGCTTGTAGTGCGGCGGGCGTCGGAGAAACAGCTCGGGCGACAGCCACCAGTCGGCAATGTAGATTGACTCTGTAGCTTGCTCAAGGGCTACCGAGACGGCCCAGAAGTAGTCACGACCGTCAACATACCATTTGACCAGATTGCCGTCGCGCTCGGGAAAGTATGATTCGAAACGGTGGGACTCGCATGCGGCGGTTCGTTTGGCGTCGCAAGCCTGCTCATGCGCTTCGTCATGGCGATGGTTGGAATTGAACTGGATAGGGGTCAGCGCGTGTACTCATTCCGGCTGAAGAAAATAAACGGTGTCTAATGGCATACAATGTTACCGATCTTTCCGATCTGAGCTCTGCAAGAAAGTTAGCAAACAGTGTACCTTGGTCTGCGACAGAGGGCCACGTACCTCTTGTGGTGGAGGGCAACCTTGACATCGTGTAATTTTGAGTCATTAAGCTTCTCTTTCATATCGCCCACGAAATTGGTAAAGACATTGCCGCTCGATCCGGCTTTTTCGCCGGAGCCTGTCATGATGGCGACAGACGGCGAGGAAGCGATGATGGTGGCGGCGGAGAAACGCGCAAATGGCGGGGTAGAGCTTGGTGTCGAGGGCGACGACGGGCAAGACAGGATGCAGATTAGGGAGTATCGATGTTCTGGTGCCTCGTCACGGATATGGCAAAGTGTTGGGTGCAGTCGGAAAGTTTAAAAGCTGCAATGCCTATTTAATTTTTTCCTCTTCCAAGCACACGAGCTGGGCTGGGCCGGGCTGGGGGTTACGATTACCTGCACTCGTTAAGCTTAGCGGGGTTATGGGGAGCTGCACGCGCTAAACGTCACCGAAAATAGAGGGCGGAGCCAGGGGTGGGAGGCAGCTCATCGCGATCAGCACCGAAACGCACAAGCAATGGCATCATTTCCACTCGCATAAACCCTGGTTTAAGCCAATTAAATCAAAAAGACGTTGGAGGGCCGGCTCAATTATAGCAGGTTGCATTATTAACGGCGTCGAACCCGACCAAGCCACATCCTGGCTCAAATCAAGAAGTGCGACAAGCCTCACCGGCCTTGACGTCACCAGCAGGTTTGCGCGACCCGCCCGACACATTTGGTGGCGCCATCACCACGCGGCGGCCTCACGACGGAAACAATCAGCGCCGATCATGGCACTTCGTTTGCAGCTGCACCAAAGCCAGCACAAAAGAACAAAGGCAATTGAGCGATGGTCTTGTGATGGCTCTATGAAATGAGGGAAGTACAGGGCAAAGAAGGATAAAGCTTAGATTAATTCCTACCATAGATATAACTGTGAAAATATACAGAAAAAAAAACAGAGAATGAGGAATACAAAAAAAAAATCTCAGACGTTCTCCCGGAATTCTCAAGTAATTCCATTCTTTCGCAAAGTGTGCCTGCTTCAGTCCTTCCTATAATGATCTTGTGTGGCCACCACTTTGCATCACCGAATACGTCTCGAAGCCATCACCACGCTTCCTAACCTAAATTCATACCTCAAGTTCGCAAAATGACTGAGATATTACTCCTTCAGAATCGGAAGCCTCAAACCGGCATATTTCCGCCTCGCGCCGCTCAAGCGAGGTACGCTAGCCTGGCGCTCATTGCTGAATAACTGACGCTTGCCCGGCCGCGGATCGATCTCGTCACTGCCACTCTCATCCGCAGACCGTTTTGTTGATTCATATTCGCTGCTGTTCAACAGATGATAGAGAGCGCTAAGCTCCGAGGCGAATTTAGCATCGTCGGTTGCCGTACTCGTTTCGCTGAAAGCTCGAGAGCATCCAGAAATTGACGTCATATCATTTCCGCCGAAAGGAACCGGGATTGGTGGCGGCGCAGCCAACATATGCCTCTGAATTTCGTCTGTGGGTGGTGGCAATGCCATCGCAGCCCGATAGCAGACTATAGCTGGTGACCGCTCGTCTACCTTTACCTTCAACATGTGCTTAGCCAAGAACTCCGCAATAGTTCCAGGATAAAGTTGAAGATAGGTTTGCAGCGTTTCCACAACCTGTGTGCAGAGATCAATAGTCTCTTTCCTGAAGTTGCGGCCAAACAAAAGTTCGTGGATGACAATGCCAAGCGCCCAAATATCGACAGACTCAGTATAGCTGATGACCTTCCCAGGGATGGGATTTGCTAGTTTCAAAACCTGAGGCATTATCAGTAGTTCGGGAGCCATAAAATTAGGTGTTCCGCAGTAGGTTTGAAGCGCCCCAGACCCTTTGGCGAGCCCAAAATCCGCGAGCTTGATGTGCAGTGGCCGGCGGCGTGCAATGAGAATGTTGTCGTGCTTTAAATCGCGATGGGCAATACCTTGAAAGTGGGCGTGCTGAAGGCCTGCGAGGGATTGCTGCAGAATCGAAAGGATCTCATCCACCCGAACCTCGTTTGCAATGTTCAAAATAGAGCCGTGGGGACAGTATTCCAATATCAACTCTATATTGGGAGAAAATTCCGCATGAAGTAGTCTCAAAATATTTTCCTACTTTGTGTTAACATCTCCAGTGCCGCTGTCAACTGAAGACGAAGACTCACATGTTCGAGGGCTCTCATATGATGGGCCTCTGATTTCCAAACGTCTGCCTTACCGAGACCTGA
This sequence comes from Lecanicillium saksenae, assembly GCA_027627215.1. NCBI lineage: Eukaryota > Fungi > Ascomycota > Sordariomycetes > Hypocreales > Cordycipitaceae > Corniculantispora > Corniculantispora saksenae. The sequence continues at coordinate 3,937 of JANAKD010001072.1, read as the reverse complement.
GAGAGGCCGTTTGACCACAACCTCTTCGCCCGAGTTGACATTGCAACGATAACTAACCAAGCCAAAAAAGCCCCTTGCAAGGGGCTTCTCCAAGTACATCGGCTGTCGCAGAAAGGGGTTCGCTCCTGGTGGTTGCTCAAGTTCCGAGTGCAAAATTAAATTGACAGAATTGAACAGTTCTGGATCATTTCCCAAGCCTTGACTAAAGTATTGAGCCTTTCTTAGGTACTCAACATCAGTTACGTCATGCCACTGAGGGACAAGACAAAAGGATAGGCTATTGACAGTAATAACGACGGGACTTTTGCCAATTTTGTCGCCGCATCCGACCAGCCACTGGAATCTCCGACGGAAACCTCCACCGAGATTGCCGAATTTGACTCGTGTTCCGCGACCAGAGTTCAGGTCTCGGATCACGAGGCGCTGCTGTTCATCAAAGCAGATGCTGAAGTGATATGCGCTGAGGTCGTTGTCGCCTGACAATAAAACGTCGCTTCCAATGTCGGTGCCAAAAATGAGGCCGTGCGACGTTCGGGGTGGCCTGTCAAAGGATATTTTGAGATAGGGAGCATGGATTTCGTTCGCGCCTGCACCGACACCGCAGCCGTCGAGTCGCCCAAATGGATCAATGAAGGCGGAGCTGCTGAGGGGGAGAACCGCAAAACGACTGTTTTTGATCACAGCTGCCGTATTTTTATCGTCGGGAGGCCAAGGATATAAACGAGCGATGAGATTGCTGTTGTTCATGGCGTCGTGCGTATGTTGTCTGGCTTTGTATTTTTGAGTGATGGTATTGGTGTAGCCGGTCAGGAAGATGCCAGCAAGAGGGTTTATTTCGCGGGGGCAATGCCTCTCTTTATTCTAGCAGATTTTACAATATATTTAATCACATTTATAAACCGTTTTCTTTCTTCAATCCGTTTTGACATTTTTCTGTGTATCGTGTGAAATCATGACAAAGGCGGCGCCAATCGTTTGCGCAAACCCATGCCAGCAAGATGACAGCAATTTGCCATCCGCTCCTGGCTGTCTTGAACCGAAAAATATCGCTAATTCGGGCAAGGATGCTAGAAATCTTTATAGTAGCAATCTGTGACAGATATGGAATTAATTGTCACCAATCAAACCTCGGCACCCATATTTGTATGGATGGTAGAATCACCGACCTTAAGACAAACAAGAGTCCGACTGAGTGATGAATGACTCTTATAGGTCCCCAGTATTTTATTATATGAGACATGCACCATAGTGGTTACAGCAGGCGTTTCTCATTCTTTCATTGTGTTTCGTGGATATCACTTTTTTAAACATACATAGCGATGATGCGTAGAAGCATATATCATTCCTCGTATAGCTTCGCTATTTTTTATGTCTGGTAGATTTCTCTCTACTCCGCTTTGCGGGAGCACGCGGAGACTGCTTTGTTTGTGTTTCGCTTGTTTTTCTTGGTCCCTTTCCCTTGCGCAGAAGCTTCTTTCTCCCTGGTTTTGATGACAAAGAAGGTGTCGCTGCGGGCTCTGGATCGACCTTCTGTGCCGCCAGTCGAGCAGTTCTTCTTGGTTCATTAGCTGCAGGCTGCTTCTCAGTAACTTCGGAGAAAGCTCGCTTGGACACCTTCTTTTTCTACAAGTGGTTATTTTCCTCGTTCCCATCAGGCGCAGGACTGACTGATTTGCGATGCTTATGGCTTGCATCTGCTGCAGAAGCGTCTATATCGACTTCAGCGAGCCGTTTTCTGTTCTTGGTCCCTCTGCCTCCATTGGCAGCTCTAGACATTTCAGCTTTGATTAGCGGAATCTGCTGAGATGCCCAATCTAATAAAGCCGATTGCGAATCTATAGATTGTTTCGCGGCTTGGCATCCGCGGCGGTCCGAACCAAGACGGGCAATGAGCTGGTTCCTGCGATCAACGTCGCAGTACCTCTCCTCTGCCTGCTCTAATTTTCGCAAGGCGGCATCGAGCGTTGAAGAAACATTGCTCTTCTTTGCACATTCGAGATCCACCCCGCTCAATTGATTCTTTGCATCATCCACCGCTTGCCTTGCTTTGTCCACATCTCTCTGGCTCTGTTGTCGCAGCGCTTGGCGTTGGTCATACGCTTCCCAGCTGTCCAGAAGCTCAGGAGTCTCATCGCTACCCACCCAATCTTGACCCCGAATATATTCCCATCGCCTTGTGTAAATATCATTGCGACGCTCGTATTCGCGAATATACTCATCTTTCCACCAGCATTCAAATCCAAGGTACTCCACCCATTCGGTGAGGGCATTTTGGGCCTTGGGCTCCTCCAGAAAGACGACGTCATTGTTATATCCATGCCTTAAGAGGCGTCTTTTCAGCGCCTGTTGGTACTGCACAAATGTCTCGCACTCTGGTTCTCGATTTGTCTGCCTCTCACGGTCTCTTGTAGCTTGTTCGAGCTCCCATTGCGTCCCAGGGCCCTTTAAGGATTCAGGGTTGTCCTCAATTTCATCGAGCCCTTTGCCCTTGTAGCCTCGGATCAGAAATTCTTTGTGCTCGCGCACATAAGCATCAAAATCAGGTTCTTCGATTATTCCACGATTATCGAGCTGCCGATTTCGATAACTCTGTCGCTGGCGCCACTGTCTCTGGAATACCTCCCAATCCATGCCAAGGTCTGGCCGGTATTGAATACCCGGGTGCGCCCAGAATGGCCGCAGCAGCTTGCGATACTTCTGGGGGCTTTCGGATACTTCACCGATCATTTTGATCGGGTAGAGCGGTCTTCCTCCGTCCTGTATCAACTTGACATAGGCCGCTTTTTCCAGTTTTATGCCGTCTGCCACTGCATCCTCTGTTTTTGTAGACCAGGAGGATGCATCATGCGCAGACTTTGTTGGACCCAGGGCTTCCGGAGATTCCAATGCACCGCTCTGCATGTCTGAGACTTTGGCCAAGCTCTTCTCAAGCTGCGCAACATCGAGGGTTGTCGAGAGATTTTTAGTTTGCATCAAGCCCTGTGCGTGTCTGCGAATAGTAAGCCTGGGCAATCGTGGAAGGGTATACGGACAGGGGCTCGTACAGGAGGCGCTCGCCAATTTCTTGTAGATTTTTATCGCTCATTTGATCAAGGTCTTCAATTGGAAATGCTAATGCTGCTGTCGTTGCCCTGATGTTGCTTCAGCAAATCAATCAGCTGGTCGTCAGTCATCGCCATGACGGTTTTGAAGGAGAACCCTTTTTCAGATGACATTGTGGACTGAACAGAGGGAGTGCGCAGGTTAAAGTTGGTATGTTTATGCTAAAACAAAGTGAAAGAAGGAGAAGAAGAATGGTAAAGCTTTTCTTATCCTCTTATTATTTACTAAACACGGGGTATGACGAGCTACCTGTCTGGTTGGTGGCCCAACTGAGGCTGGCGCGCTCGTGACAGGCGCAGTGTGAGCGGGCCGTTTCATAGCAGGGCGGTTAATTTGAGGTGGACATATATCGGTTGCTAATCTAAATATATTAGTTGGCCATACGTTGCGGAAATAACGATGTCTCGTGGGCATGTAGGACGAGGCGCCTGCGTGACATGACGGACCAGAGATGACAGTACCAATGGGAGCTAGGTTAGAAGCGCCGTCCTGGGCCGCCAATACTTCGGACCAGATGGCGACACGAACGTCCAGGATTTATGTTGTATCGGGCGTATTACATGAACATGTGTCATTTAATTCCTTTCAAATTCCGAGCTTTGATATGCTATTTACCAGAAACGGCTTTCGGGTAGCGAGTGCTCACTTACACGAAGCGCCAGACGGGTCGGAATAGCGTCGCAGTACAGTAGGAGCATCATTGTTCGCCTCTCGGCACCCAGACCACAAAGCCATGTTAATTGGCCCTGTTTTCGGATTTTGCCGTTTTTGGCACCTTTCTTGAGGCGGGAGATCCCATCGGCCCAAGTCGTGAACGGGCCTCGCTAGCCGCACA
>JANAKD010001071.1:0-10136 GCA_027627215.1 Lecanicillium saksenae | reverse complement strand
GACCTGGGCGTCATCAGCCTGGAGCTGCTGACCGTCTTCTTCGACGGGCCCGTCGCCTTGTACGTCGCGTACCTCATCTCCAAGAAGGACCCCAAGGCGAGCATCTGGATGATTGTGCTTGCTACGTGCGAGCTCTACGGCGGTATGTGCAACCCATCTTTGCTGAGGCAATGGTAGTCGACACGGTTTTGCTAACTTGATTTTAGGCTTCATGACCTTTTGCCCTGAGTGGCTGACGGGCAATGTGAACCTTGACGGCAGCAACTTCATGTACATGTGGGTGTACCTCGTCTTCTTCAACATGCTGTGGGTGTTTATCCCGCTGTATGCCGTCTGGTACTCGTACAGCGACATCTCTCATGCTTTTGCTGTTCGCACTTCCAAGAAGGGCCAGTAGGGATAGCATCTCATGAGTGGTGTCTTGAACGCAGATATCCAATCTTGCGAAATCCCTTTGAATTGATGACAGTCCACATCTCATGCACGGCATGTGGGCGAAAAGATTTACATAGCTGGCATTTCACTTGTGACCGTGAGCTTAATATAGTTGAAGAATATTATGTCTATTAGACTAGGGTATTCGTAATATCGCCAGTGAGAGCAAATAATTCGTAGCAATCTCCTTCGCCGACGTATCGGGCGTCACACTTAGATCTGCTGCTTGTGAGCCTCGGCCTTGGCACCGTGGCCAGATTCGTCAATCTTGTCGCCGACGGCATCCTTGGCGGCGTTGAGACTGAAAGTCGGTGTTAGTGAAATGCAGGTTGCACGGTGGGAAAGCAGGAGCGCTTACCGAGTGCCGACGTTGGCGTTGTTGTCCTTGGCGACCTCCTTGTTGGCTTCCTTGCTGGTGCCGGAAGTGGCCTTCTGGACCTGCTCGGAAACGTAGTTGGCACCCTGCTTGAGAGACTCCATTGTGATGATTGCGTTGAGAGTTGTGAGGTTGTTTGGTTATAGAGAGATGTTGTTTGGATGATGGAGAAGAAAGGATGGGAGATCTGGAGAGCAGAGATGGCATATATATAGACGGATGAAAATGGAAAGTGGGCTGAAGGTGAAGTGAAAGGGTCTGGAGCGAGCAACCCCTCACTTGCAATTACGTACTTGTCTCTTCGCCATCGTTGATTGCTTGTGATAGTGGTGACTGGCCGTTCCTGTCTGTCAAACGGGCATGCTGGCGCTGAGAGCCCGTAGTCCTGACGTCATCTACATATTCACGGGTAGCACAGCGCTGGGCGGATGGTAAAAAGTTGGCGGCCGAGCAGGGGTAGCAAAACAAGCTCAATAATACCCACAGATTAATGAGCACTTGCAGCCCATGTACAGACGATAAACCGATGTTGCGCAGCTCGAACAAGAGCCTTGGGAATCGCGTCTTCGATGTAAAGCTCCAAGCCACAGGGCAGCGGTGCAGCTGTGGGGAGTGGCGCCACAATGTGGCACAGAACCCACCACCGCTGGTGCTGCGGGCGATTTTTACTCGCCAAAACCTGCCTGAGCTCGCCTGCTGAGCCAGTTCATGACGTATGGCCTACCTCATCCCAACGCTTCTAGCCACCGCAATGCTGCTTCATCGAGATGCCCCCGGAATATTGCCTCCGGAACTCTTGGATTATCTTGCCTGTATCCAGCATCGATGAGGCGTCCATGACGGCGACCAAGGAACTTTGAATTTGCCCATGTGTGTGTGGTGCGTAAACTCTGGTCACCAGGCACCAGGTTTTTCTGCTGGGGGCGATTTCTTTTTTTGCCATCATGATGCGTTCTCTGCGGCACGTCAGTTTGCCTGTGATGATGGCCATCTATAGGCGAGCTGGCAAGTTACCCTGTGCCTGGCACCACGCCACATCATGCCATGGCCCATGACGCATTATGCTCGATACCGTCACGATACCCGGTTGATTGGCTCAGAGCCAAGCACCTCGGCTGCTGCGATCTGGCTTACTTTCAACGCACAGCGATGTCCGGCAACTCATGCGGCTACGAAAAGTACCAAAATAAATCCAACCACCTTGAATACAGTTCTGCGCGGTACTGCATAACACATTCTTTGTGAAGCGTCGTCGTCGTCACGCCTTCGGATGCTCTACGCTCCTGTTTTGACTAGCCGCAGTGCGAGCCAAGAGACGGCGAATTGTTGGAGTCTTTATGCTCGCGCAGCTTCTCAAACGCGGGGACTAATCAGCTTTCTTATTACGCTCGTGTTCACAGCAACGTGGTCGATACGAGCCAGGGACCACTGTCAAACCGAGCTCGCGTGCGCCAGACTCTGGCGACTGGGTAGCGAGCGCTATGACAGCTAGCGGCCACTAGTTGATACCCGCAGTGCCTCATCGCCGTCAATCGCCCATCGTTGTGCACGGATCTTCTCTCTCCAACGCGTCGCAAGCAAGCAGAAACGATAGTGCTGCAGGATGGAGGCGTCGACATGAACGAGGCCGACCAATCCCAGGCTGCGTAGTCGACACTACGTCTTCCACGCCTGGCACCGTCGTCGAGGCGATAGCGTGCTGGTATTCAGCTAAGCACTGACGCGCTCGATTTGAACTCTTTTAATCGATCAACCGAGATTTCGTAGCACGGCCACCTCGCAAGCGTTGCCATTGCCTCGCTGCCAAGGCTACAGCGGTGCAATGCACCAAGGCATTTCATAACCTTACACCCTGCGATGTGTGCCTGATTTGCTGGCTGCACAGCCTACCACCCGGCAATTGATCCGACTGAAATTCCGAAAATGGCTTGTTGAAGCTTGAAAGGGAAAATCCCAGACCCATGTCACTGCTGGACTGGCCAATCCAGTGTTAGCGCCGGCCGCCATCTCCAACCTCAAACTGAATCGCCAGGGGCCCGCCATCCGAAACTGTAGAGTGTAGCATCGATGCTTCACACCTCCGCCACCCACTTTACCTCTCACCAGTTGCTACCTGTCCCAAATGGTCGACATCTACTGCTGTATCGGTTGGAGTCAATTCCAGAACCTCAATATTAAGCTGTCATTAATGCGCGATGGCACCCGGTCAAAATATGGGATGAGCCTGTCAAGTGCCTCTGGACTATACCACTCTCACTATGACTTTGTGGCTTGCATGCAGGACGCCGAAAGCCACCGTTGATCCGTCTAAATTTTAACGGCGAAAGAAGAAAAGAAGACATTAAGAAACTGTAGAAGCCGCATAGCGTGATTTCTTGCGTCGTGGCTGACTTGCTTCTTTTTCTTCGTATTACTTGCAGATTCATCAACGCTACCTGTTTTAGCAGTAGTGCGCCGATGTAGGCGGGGGCGCCTCCATGGCACCATGGCTACCACCCTCTGCGACTCGTCTTGTTTCTTGGACTTCCCCCAGGAAAGCTTCGACCCTTCCCTGGACCTTGCACGCCAAGAGTGCCCATTCGCCATGCGAGGCTATGCATGCCAACTGCAGCAAAAAACGTAGCCCCTCCCAAAAAGCGTGGGTCACTCTGCCCTGTCTGCGGCGTGGACCGAGGGGAACCAAGACTGGAGGCGACTGACTGGCCTTTGGTGTGTTTGGGACGCATGTCCGGCCCGGCAGCTGCAGATGCCGAAGGAAGCTTTTCGACCGTTTGGGGCAAAAAGGGTAAAGAAGGGGACAACCCTGAGAGCTTGGTTTCCACGTTTATGCGTGGCGCAACCCGGCATCTATGCGGGAGACGACTTGATCCCCATACAGTCCCTGATTCAAGAAGTGTCTCTTGTCGCGTTTTGTTCAAGTGTCCTTTTTTCTTGTCCGTTTGTTTCTTCCCTCCTGCAAAGTAAAGTCTCTTTTTCAACCCGCGCATCAGTTGAAGCAATTCAACCCCCCCNTCTCAGAACGCATCTGCTCGTTGGGCGATCCTGTTCGTGAACGCAACAAGAGCATCAACACGCAGGCGGCAGATCAAGTTTTTTGCAAACAAAGCACACAACCCATCGCGAAGCTAGATGTCGACGCATTTCGAATAGACATCTGGCCAGGCCAGCGTGCTGCTCTTTTGCACCCGAATTCGTTTCCTTGCGAAGGAAACTCTCATCACCGTCCACGTTTGCGAGAGCAAAGAAATTTATCCTGCTCCGGAAATTCTCCACGAACATGAGTACCGAAAACCTTGCCGCGTTGGACATTAGGGCAGCCGCACAGGGAATCATTGGGAATGGATCTTTTACCACAGATTGGGCTGGCTTCCAGTTTCAGGCCAATTCGACAGATTCGGTGATTACCCAGCTGCGATTCGCCACCTCCAAAACGATACGGCAGTCGGCCATCATCCTCGCCAGCTTCAATGCCGTGGTTGGATTAGTCTTGGCTGTAGGAATCTTCGCAGATTGCTACTGGTCTGCTAAGCGAGCGGACCCCAAGATGACCTTCAGGTAAGCAGCCCGTTGTCTCCCTGAAGTAAGTGAGATGCTAAAGTTATTCGCCAGATCTTCAATGTACAAGATAATAGGCCCGATGAACGTCTTCCCGTTCATTCTGGCGATTGGAATCATTGTTCAAGGAACGATCACTGCCATCGAGCAGTCTAAAGGCCTCCAGGGACTGCTGATTCTTGGCTGCCAGCCCATTTCACAAATAATGCTACCCAGTGAGTCCTCTCCGCCCCTGTCAAATATGACTAGAGCGCTGTCTGACGATGAGAAGCGATATTCATTGTTCCATATATACAATTCATCTTTGGCATGGAAACCACAGTACGTGCCTTTCGACGCCGTGCATTTGACAGCTTCGGCAAGTGGACGACCTCTGTCTGCGTGGCTTTGGTTGTTGCCTCATTAGCGGCGACCTACGCCGTCACACGGGTGGTGCAACCACCAAACTTTTGCTTTGCTTCGCTATTTTGGTTCGTTCAAAAATATCGCGTTGCATGCTTCAGTCTCTTTACTGCCATAGCCGGCAGCCTGCTGCTCGGCTGCGGCATCACTTTTACACGCCTGTTTCGAAGCACTTCAGGTGGTGCCATCGAGAGAATCGCCGCCTCACGCATGGTATACTACATGTGCATTGCTGCCATCACGAATGTAAGTCGGCTTCCACCGAGTGATAGTAAAACGGCGAATGCTAATCTTCAAACAGAGCGTCGCGATACCATTCTTCGCCAGTCTTACCTTCCGTAATGATATGGAAGTCACAAGGCTGCGCGGTAACCTTTCCATGGCCGCCATGGTGGCCACCAATTTGACTGCTCTTACAAATGGCGGGCTCTATGTCTTTTTGCGCACTTGCCAGAGCAGCAATATTGGACGCAAGGGCTACTTTGAAGTGGACCGAGACAAACAGCAACAGCAACGGGCAAAGAAGCGACAAATGCGCAAGTCACCCATGACGGAGACATACACAAACCAAATCGAGCAGCCTGTTGCGCCTCCTGCACGCGTATACCAGCCAAACTCGCCCGCAAATACAAACCGCCAGAGCACGGTTGCTGAGAGCCAGATCGGGCTGGCGCAGACAATGAGCGCCACAGAATTGCAGGGCCTCGGCGGCTCACCGCAAAAGAACCATGCTCGCAAGGCATCCTACAGTGTGTTCCCACAGCAGCAACAGCAAACGCCTGCTCTCAATCCCAAGCCACTCTCTGTGCTTCCGGCAGCAACATACACTCCGCCCACTCTCGCCAGAGGCTTCAGTGCTGAAGTCAATGATGAGGATATTGAGGCAATGGAAATTGATCTCATGCGGCGGGATATCACCAGCTTACTCCCACCCCCAGTTATGCCTGGCTTTGTACCAGGCCATCAGCGGGACTCTTCGATGGGGTCTTCAGCGACGGTGCAGATTGGCTTGAGATTGTCCAACGTCAACGACATGCCACGCCCAGGATTATCGTACATGCAGGAGCGCGCACCCACGCCGCGACCAACATCATCCATCTACCCAAAGTCCATGATAGGCCCACCTGGTGGGGGTGCWCCGGCGCCGCCAGCAGCAGCACCAGTCTGGCCGTCTGGCCGAGGACCGTTGTTGTATGGGCCGCGGCTCTTCACCATGTTGTTAATGGCAGAAGCGGCGGCACGGCCTCGCTGGCGGGCGTTCCCTCGTCCCCTGCTGGGGTAGTCGTTGCCGCCGCTACGGCTCGGGGTCGCATCGTCGGCGAGCAATTGTGTCGTGGAAAACTCGCGAAAGTAATTGCTGAGCGCTTGGCCCGTTTTGAAGAGCTCTGGCCTGCCGCGAGAGCAGACCAGTGAGCGAAATGTCGGCGTGGCCATTGTGTTGTTGTGTATTTGAGTGCCAATGTCGACCTGCTGGCGACCAAATTTCCAGAGCTCCTTTCATACCAAATTTCTCCCAGGGTGCTGGTGGTGACTAAGCAGCCACCACCTTGTCAGTACAATTGCATCTCAGTCTACCAGACATTTTCATGGCACATTTTTCATGCTTCTTCAATTCAATTCGTAATGATTCTCATATTAAGGAAATCCAAGGGAGGTATGCTAAATAATTTACTGCATCGGCCTTCGCGGCCGTTCCTGGCCTTCTCTTGCGCCACGGGCAGTATCGTATATTCCAACTCAGTCGTAATACAACGTCTCAACATGACCGCATTGCGTGCGGTACGGACAGGCACTAATAGCACAAGTCTGAAAGAGAAAAAAAACCAAAACACTATACAACTCATCTTCCCAAGCAATGTTGCGTCAAGAAAAAGAAAACAAACAAGCAAAACGCCTAGGCAATCAACAACCTGCGTCGATTGCCATCCAACGCCAGTCATACACGGCTGTGCGGCCAGATGTAGAAAATGCTCACGTCGGCCGTAATAATATACTCGTGCGACTCTGGTGCACGGATCCTTCAACTAGATTATCGACTCTATTCGAGGCGCCTGTTACCAGCGCCGAGGATAGGGTCCGACGGCCATGTGAGTATGCCAAGTCTAGCCCCGAAAAAACCACCACGATAACATGTATCATGTGTATGTCGGTGGTATATGTGAACGCGCAAGAACCTCGCAATTGACAGACACATGCATAATTATACACTCTGTGGGTAGACGCTCGCGGGCTATTCCTATTAGCAGTGATTTCGCAGAGTCAGGAATGGCTACACTTACAGGACTGTTGAGCATGTGCTGTCTCTTGTTTCGCCCCTTCTTGATATGACTCTTCAGAGCACTAGAGTCAAGAGGCTTGAGCAGCTCAAAACTGCATAGCAGCTCAGCGTTCACGGACATGACGGCACCCCAGTTATCAAATTCGCCGCAATACTAGTTGAAGTTAGTACAAATACAGATCAAAAGCCAACAGAATGACGTACGTTTGGCGCACTGAATACAGTGACGAGAACACGATCATTGAAGAATTCATAACCATCTTCGACAACCATATGTGCACGACAAATGAGGTCGAAATCATGAACGGCAAGAAAGTCTGTGATGACTCTCTTGCCGAAACAATAGCTCACTCCTCTTTCATTTGCCTCCCAGTCTTGCTCCATGTCTGCTGGATCCGACCAGAGCAAATCGTTCAGCAAGCCGTAATCAGGGACGTCGGTAGGGCGGGCAATATTTCGGATATCGTCCATGTGGCTAAGTGCTGGCGACAGACCACCGTGAACACAGAAAATCTTGCCAGCGACTATGGCGGCAATTGGTAGAGTATTGAAACAATCGATGAATGTCTTCCAGATCTTGACGTTGCATCGTCGCTTGCACTCGTCATAGAAGCCATAAACGCGGGTAACATTGGCGCACTCGTGGTTTCCACGGAGGAGGAAGAAGTTCTCAGGGAACTTGAGCTTGTAGCACAACAGCAACAAAATGGTCTCCAAGGACTGCTTTCCACGATCGACATAATCGCCGAGGAACAGGTAGTTGGCCATGGGAGGGAAGCCGCACATCTCAAACATTCGGATCAGATCGGTGTACTGTCCATGGACATCGCCAACAACCTTGACTGGTGCATCAAGCTCGAGCAGAGCCGGTTGCGAGAGGAAGACTTCACGCGCGCGCTGGCAGATGGCGACAATCTCAGCGTTCTTCAGGCACACACTCTTCGTGACTTTGCCGGCGTAACCGGCATCCAAAAGACGCTTGATGTAGTCGTCGAGATCCATCTCTTTCATATCAGCCATGGCAACATTGGAGTTGCTATCAGCCTGGGCGGATTCGGTCGAGGGGGTTCTGTGTACCACTTGGCTAGCGTTGGTGTCGCGACGAACGAGGATTGATTGACCCGGAGACTGAAGGTGCGTGTTGGCGCTGGCTGCGGCAGCCGATGGAGGCTGGTCAGAGACGTGGTCAACTTCACCACTGGCCTGGGCAGCGCTCACGTCGTGGATGCTGCCAGCGCCCTTGGAGGTGCTAGACTGAATGGGCGATGGTGGTGGTTGCTCGTTGGAGAGCATGGAGTCGGCAATCGACATATCAGTAGAGCTGTGCTTGAGGGTGTTTTCACCGCGGCTACCGCGCGAGGAGCGACCGCTCTTTCCGGATCGTACGGAGGCAGCATCGAGGCCTTTGTCGGAGTCGCCATTGCTGAGCAGTGCCGAATTTCTAGGGCTGTCGATCTTGGAGGTGCCGGGGATCTTGGACCTTAGCGAACGAAAGGAGCGAGAAGATTCCTTTGTGTCGCTTCTGCTGATGGAGGGATACGACTGAAGGTTTCCGTCAGCGGAGCCAGACTTGGGCGACCCGCCATCGGGCTTGGAGCTTTGGTTGCCCATGGCCGCGATGATGGTCGTGTGACGACAGAGGTTGCGGCGGCTGTCTCAGGCGTCGCGTAGCCGTCAGCGGGAGACAAGAAGAACTGCCAAGGAGAAGCGAGGCTCTGAGGGAGAGACGCCAAGACTCGGGGGGTGCGCTGGGGTCGACAGCGATTTTGTAGTCACAGAAGGGCGGTGATGCAGGAGAGAGGGATCGGCGTCAAAAAAGTCCTGAATGGCGAAATCTGAGTCGTCGGGGATGAGACGCGGATCCGGTCGCAGAGCGGGATGCTGCAAATGGGCAGAAAAAGCAATGTTCGGCAGCGATACGGTAGCAATGATGACGTCGAGTGGCCCGTGGGATTGTGACGAAGGCTGCAGGGCAGGGTAACTGTTTCGGTGCCGAGGCGGGCAGGAATCGACAGGGTCCGGAAATGGCGGCAAACTATTCTAGAGGGACAGGTTCATGTCAGCAGAGACATCGTATGCAGGATGAGAGAAAATGGGCAAGCGAGTGGAACGAGGAGCAGCGAGCGAAAACATAAAAAGAGACACGCGCGGCGCCAGGTCAGAGACTGCGACAGGCCAAATGCAGCCAAAAATGCGGCTCGGGGGACGAGGGGAAACATATGGTCAGAGCTAGGCAAAAGCTAGACAGAGCTAGAGAAGCAATGCAACGACAGGCGGCCGCATCAATGTACCTGCAGAGGCAGCGACACAGCAGCGGGAAGAAACGGTTTGCCAAGGCGTCATACAGTCTCAAAGAGCATGGGCCAATGTCTCGAAGGCAGCCTTCCCACACTGAGGCGGGGGACCGCGACAGCAAAAGCGACCGCACCAACAGAGACGAGGCATGCAGCGACGGCGCACGTTGCACGCAAGACAGAAGAGGGAGCCGGGCGATGGAGAGCCCACGATTGGAACAGGCCAGGCGAGACAGAATATCCCGAGGTCAATGGCAGGACCAGGAAGACGACTAACCGGGGCGGATTCGGCGAAAGCGGCAGCGCAACAGGCAGGTAGAGGCGGCGAGGAAGCAAAGGACGCGGTAGGTGAGTGCAGGAATAAAAGACGCAGTACTTACGGACGGGAGAGGATGAGCGAGAGATGGAAAGAAGACGGGCAACAGCAGATGACAATGGACAAGAAAGCCAAGCTGTGTGAGATGTGTGAGATGTGTGACAAAAGTTTATGACTGGCAGCTTCTGGCGCGATATGGAGTGGAGGGARGGGGGGGGGGGGGRCRAAAGCGGCGACGGCGATTAAAGTTTCCAGCACAGTGTGCTTGGTGTTTGTCGGAACTAGCGAGCGAGAAGGTGTGTGGAAGGGGACAGACAATGCCAGTCCTTGGATTTAGCGGCTGTTGATGACCGGACGACTGGCAGCTCGGCGGGCAAATGAGAAAGCCAAGAGGCGTTGCTTTATCAAGTCGCCCTGGTGTTGGGTGTCGCCGGCCGCAGATATAGTGCCGTAGCAGCGCAGAGCCCAGGCAATAGGCTG
>JANAKD010001070.1:0-10138 GCA_027627215.1 Lecanicillium saksenae | reverse complement strand
ATCCCCGTCGTCCGCGGCCGCAACGTCTCGAGCACCTTCCACGGCCAGACCCTGTCCGTCCCCAAGGTTGTCGCCCTCGTCTTTTACGGACGCCGAAAGACCGTCTCCATTCTCGACTGCTATCTCAAGGTACGAAATATAAAAAAGAATGCGCAAGCGCCGTTATGTCGGCTGGAAGTCTTTCTCCCTGAGGGATGGGTGCTGTACTTGTGTGCACTGTGCGGCGCCCTGCCTTTGTCGGGTGTCGGAGATTGGAACTGCGCGGCTCCCGCTCGATCGATTGTTTCCAGTCTGCAAGGCTCGGATTTGAATGCGATTCGCCGGGAACGAGCCTTGCACCGACACTGCCTGGTTCACCAGCTTCCGTCTCAACAGCCGGCGCAGTCACCCGCTTGCAATTGTATTGCGCATGCTAACTTTGTATTTCAGCGCAACCTCGCCAGCAACGGCGGCCTCATTGACGAAGTCATTTGGCTGCGACGCACCGAAGACGAGCAAGACGTCGCCTTTCTTCAAAAGCTCCTCGACTCCGAGCCCCGATACAGCAAGCGCGATGTCGACCGCACAGAAGCCTCTGGCTTCGCGAGTGCCTACGAAGACATGGACGACGATGCGCTCTACGTAAAGATTGATGACGACGTGGTAAGTCATGCTCAATGGGCGCATCTCCCAACTCAAATCGACACGCCCCGCCCCCAGCCTTGTTGGGCGCATCTTGAACGCGGCGCCCCGCTTCCTGTGCCTGATTCACCTGCTAACCCAATATAACCAGGTCTTTATCGATGATAATGTCATCCTGTCTCTCATCTGCTCAAAGCTCACCCATCCCGAATACTACATCGTCTCTGCCAACGTGGTCAATCAACCCATGATCAGCTGGCTGCACTGGAATCTCGGTGCTGTGCTCCCCTATCTGCCCGACACGAAGCACCCCTACCCCGAGGTCAAGTCTGGCGAGCAGATTGACTGGCGCGCCTCGTCGCTGCCCGATTACGACGGTCCTCAAGATGCCGACTTTCTCGACTGGAGCTCGCCCGAGCAGAAGAAGCACCGCTGGCTGCCACTCCGCGCCGGGCGAGCGACATGGCGATTCAATTCTCCCGCAGTTTGTTTGAAAAGGCTCTGCAGGAAGGCCTGCTGGTTATGAACAGCGAAGATATGAACATGAAGCCACGCCGCTCCATCTAGGCGGCTTTGTGGAAAATACAATAATACAACATCCCACGGTTTTGTGGGCGGAACACCTCTCGCGAGGGAAAACATTATTTGCTTTATTAGCGGTTTGGATTTGCGATTCTTCTTTTTCTTGCCCCCTTTTTTTTTCGTATTAGCGTCATGCTACTCTACGGGCTACGATTACGGTTTCTTTCATGTATCTCTGGGCTAGCATATGGCGTTTTGTTCTCTTATTGGTACGACTAATTCAATCATTTTCAATACAACATCTCTACATTTAATTCAAGTTTCAAGTCCCTATAGACGTAGATCAACCGTCTATACTGACCCACGAATGTCAATTCTGCAAGCTGAAATCCCTATCGGCGCGCTTTGCGCCGCTGCATTTGGCAGATCTCGTAATATATTGGTGTGTTTAATGTCATCAAACCGTGATAAGTAGCGTCGCAATATTGGAACTTGGATGGGTTCGCTTCGGCATCTTGAATGACGCGCGTATTGTGGCGGATTGTCACAGTTTCCCCCATGTGTCTACACAATCTGCCATTATCGTCATTCTCCTCGAATCAGCACGACCGCCTCCGACTCACGGATGTACGTCATATTTCAGCAGCTCCAGGGCATAAACTCTCCTATATTGCAAGCATAGATAAGGCGCTCAGACATGCAACATATTCTACGTTTTCGTTCCTTCTTTGTCATTTTCTGAGCGAGATTTGCTTCTGCGTCTATGCAGCGTCTGTTTAACAGGATACACGCTTGACGGGTCTGAACGCCAACCCCAAAATTTACTCCAGACTTTTGCGTTTGCCGCTGCTAGCCTTTCTCTGCACTTACACGTGCCACCTTGATCAGCGACAAAGAGAGAAAAAGGGAAAGAGGGCACCGCTATGATCGCGCCCGTGGTAAGCTCATGGGTTGGCAACTGCAGCGTAAATCCGCAGGTTAATTCCCGAAAGTGAACCGTTAGGGTTGCCGTAGCTGGTTGGCGGATGGGAGGGCGACATCCACGAGCTATCGAACAATCACTGTCGGTCGTGCGGAGTGACGTACCAAGATTGTCGCAGCAGAGGCAAAACCGCGAGAAGGAAAAAACTCTAAACCGCAGAACTAGAATAGGATCAACTCGATTCGACCAACGCGAAAAATACATCTGGGTCAATTTTTGTGGGGGGGNCTTCGAGGTACAAGTAAACTGGAGAGCAGACTCTTTCTTTTCAACTCGATGACTCGCCAACTCCAGTTTTTATTTTCCGTGGATGGCTCTTGATGTTGCCACGTAAAAGCTTTCGTATTTTTGTAATTATGGTAGCAAGAACCGAAATCTGAGATATTTTGCTACCGAACCCGACTGGCCAGTGACTTTGAACATGCAATGTGGAGGTGGGAAGTGAAATGAGGGGATGGATGAACCTACCGGATGGTACTGTCAGTGTCGATCACCATCCGACGCGGTATTCTTCGGCTATTCACTTCCTGGATGAGGAATTTTCATCTTAGTCAACGCCATCTCCATTCCACCTGTTTCTCCTCGGCCCTTGCGAGGCTAGCGAGCGACTGCATGGCAAATCGCCCGTAGCCGCCGTGCACTACAGTGACTAGGGGCGTTTTATTGACAAGGATGGATGGGCAGAGGGATGGATGTTAGTGCGGCCAAAATAAATAGGCTCTTGGCATTAAAAATTCCAGTGAACAAAAAAAAGGGAGGGGGATCATCACGGAATTCAGCCAATTGCAGACACCGCTTGTTGGTGGTTTACCCGTTGTTGCATCCTATGTGTGTGCTGGGTCGCCTTCATGTGGAGTGATGTGCAATGCCAGGCCTCACGCATATCAAGACACGTATCTGAGCTCTCACCTTTTGCCTCGGAAAAGGCTGGAAAACCGGCAAAACTTGTCCAAGTGAGACGAAACCCAACTTCTAGCTACCGGAAATTTTCTTCCCGTGCCGCCATTGCGTAGTGATAAGTGACGTCGTGCAGATGCAGATGCTGGGCGGCGACAGCCGATGACCTTGAAGCCTTGGCTCACCAGCAGGTGTGGCTGGACAGTGATTTGCGGCTGCAAGTGACGGATATGCAGGAGTGGTGGGACTCTCGGCTTGCCATTTTTCCTTTTCTCATGTAATTTTTGGTCCGTCTCAATATTACACCACCTTTGGTGCTGCATCCTCTGCGCGAAGTTACCCTCCGACTGCAGAGAAGTGCAGGGATACAGTGGTTCCTCGCTCCACAACGTGTCTCACGCCGCCAGCATCCTCAGCCAAGGCCAATCCATGCACTTGAATAGAATGAAAACCGACGCTTCTGCTAGGGGTCCTGCCTGCTGGGATGCAAGGAGGGGACCGGAGGGGTTGACAAAAGGGGACTTCTGAGGCTCTCTTCCCCGAGCTCGTACATGTGTGACGTAGTTGTGTCTGCCGGCAGAAGCTTCCCATTCTCTCAGCTGGAATGCGTCTTGAGGGAAATATATCATAACTGCAAGTCGAAGCGCAAGGGCGTCACGGATGCAACGGCATCCCGGCTTTGTGGCATGTCGAGTTACATTGGGCTCTGCGAGGCCGATAATCTCGGGCCACTGCCCAAGTCCAGAAGATTGACTTGGTTTGAGGTGAGATGTGTATGAATGGTGCAATATTATGCTGGAAAATCGGTTCGTAGCTGGATTGGCGGTCAACAAATGGTGCTTCTTCTACCGACGGACTAAGCTGTGTACATGGGGTACAGAAGACTACATTGTAAACCCAACCGTCCGAGTGCAGGTGTTTCGTTTGGTAATGCGTCATTTCGAATAGACTTAGAGCGCCTGCCATATTGGGATATTCACGCGGGGCTTCTTTGCTGGGGACGAGGAATCACGAACTGGGGACGCATGGGTATTACAAGTGGTGCGAAAATCGCGACCTGCCAGTCACGATAATTCAAAATTTGCCGTCTCGAGCCAGCATTTTGCCATGTTTCCGCATCCTCTGGGAAGATTCGAGAATTCCTGTAGCCATCACGTACATATCTGGGTCGAAATGCATGGGGTTCGCGCAGATACCGTTACAGCCATCTGTCTCCAAGATCGTGCAGGCCCATTTTAATCGTTGAAAGTCACGATAGTCTGCAGAGGTCAGGCGACGACGTTAGACGTCCCGCTACCAAAACGTTAGTGCCAGAGCGCATTTCAGAGCTTAAAAAATTTCCGACAGACGAAGTTGTGTAATCCCAGCATCACCGCATCTGCCTTTGTTGACGATCAGGGTCCTTCTGGCTTTGGGTCGCACAACTGGGTGAGATGTAAGGTGCAAAGCGCGAAGGGCTAACAATAATTCGACCTAGCAAGCGTTGCACAGCGCCCGTCCAGTGGTTGGTCGGATGCTGTATAGACCTTTTTTTCCCTTCTTGGGCCGGCAATGTTTGACCCAGCGGAAGAGGCCTCATCGCCGATTTGAAGCAAGCCTTTCAACTGAGTGCTGCGCAGCGCGGGACAATAAGAAAAAGAGGTCGAACTAGAGCTGCAGCTCCACATGAGGTCCAAGGATGTAACAGTGCACAAGATTCGAAGTATCTTGTACCGGCTCCATTCTGACGTAGTTGGTATGAGACGTGGCCCCGTTGGTGAGGCTATGTGGATGCCGTTGATAGCATCCTAGTCAGCCGTATTGATAAGGGCGAAGTGTGAAATGGTGGAGGGTTGAAACGAGGAAAAGACGGAACAACTGAATGCCGCTGAATGGCAAAGTACAGCGATCATTATCAAACTCGGATGGAGATGAACATCAACGGGATAGCGAATATGCGATGCGCCGCCTGTGGAAATTGGCTTTGACATGGGACATGCAGCAGCGGAGAGAGGCGGTGGTGAATGGTGAGGCGTTTGAGGCTGGTGTGATGCGTGCCGCCTTACTCTGCCGACACAGTGGCAGCCTAGCAGCAGCCAACAATGTGAATTGTTTGAAAGCGCCTCCCCTGGAGTCTCTGTAATCGTCGTTTAGCATTGTCGCTTTGTGAATTTTCCGCGTCACAGTTTTCGCAGCCAATCAATTTCCTTGTGCGCCCAGGATGCACCAAGGGGCATGGTGCACAAATGGAGAGACGCGACCGATGCCGTACTACGCGAGCCGATGACCATGGGTTAGTTTTGCCCTCCCGCCGTATTCATATCGCGACAAGAGGGCGGGATCCGCGAACACCGGCAACAAACGGTTGACAGCACGGGCGTGGCGGGGATAGTCGGTATTGTGTAGCGGCCGTAGTGAGAGGGGCCGGCGAGATGCAAAGCAACCCTCCGCCGCCGCGCAACCACTGAGCAATGGAGGGGCTCTTGTTTAGCTTTTGGTGACAAAAGAAGGGTGAGAGGTGCAGTTTGCAGCGACTGAGTTGACGTCACTGCCTCCATTCGGGTCTCCATCTGTCGTCTCTCGAGGCTCCAGTTATGCCCCATCCAGGTGTCATAGCGTGGGAATAAGAGGCTCAGGCAGCCCTGCAGGTCCTATGCGAAGAAGGCTAGTAAAAAGCACCAACGCAGCGAAACTGCGGGAGGAGCACAGTGNATGGTGGATCAGAGCAGTCTTGGCGTTTTGACAGCGAGTAGAAGCGCGAGTTTGATGTTGCAGCGCAGCAGCCGGTGCGTGGTATGTGGGATGTGGTGATGGTGGTGGTGCAGGCTGCCTGCCACCCCGCCGTCTGTCCGCAGAGAGCTCAGCGTGGTGCTTGACCCAGTGCGCTGTAGCGTGCTTTGCAGGCAGGTAACTTGTTGATGGAACGGACGGGGTCAAAACTGAAGGCTGAGGGTGCATTGCCGTGCTTGGTGTGCGTCTCCTAGCTGCGAGGGAAATTGGCTACGTGGATACCAGTGCGTCATGAGCGTGATTATTTGCATCCCGCAGCGGGCCAAAGCAAGAAGGAAAAGGGAAGCGTGGGTAGACATTCGGGATATGCTTTCGAGCATATCGAGATGAAGGGCGGCTTGGAGAGGCCGAGGAAAGAAGAGACGGGCGCGGGATGACAAACAATGTACACAAAGAACGAAAGTAAAGTGACTGCGTTTGTAGTTTGTTGGCCGACAAGTATGACTGGTCCGATTGGACAAGTGGCTGTTGGGTGCAGAGTTTTGAACGGTGGCTGAAACTGGAAAACTGTGGCTTTTCGGTGACGGCGGTTCCTGGATACAGGGGCTACAGGGGGCTACAGGGGTGGTAAAGAGATTTACAGGGCATGTCGCAGCCACCTTTGGCACCTTGCAGCGCAGCCACCCCGCTGTAAACGGAACGGGGTCGCCTGTACGTTATGGCTGGCAGACCGCTGGAGGGTGCCTCGGTACCTAGGTACTACAGTGGCGTTGGCTGAGGTTTACAAGGCAGAATGATCGTTGTACTGCATTCCCTACCAAATTCGTGTTCATGTTATAACATTTAGCAGGCAGACAGGTTGCTGGCAGGAATCAAAGAGGTGTGTACTGAATCATACAACAGTCCTGAAACAGACCTCATCGACGTACTTGATAACAGAAGGTACATGGACGGACAATCTAGTCCGCCGCCAAGGTACTTGCGGAAAAGGACTCCATGGGGGAAAATACAAAGTAGTTCTCTTCTCTTCCGAGGTACAAGATTTCAAAAATGACAGAAAAGTACATCCAGGCAAAAACAACTACATCGATACAACCGGTACCTACTCCGTACTGTATTCGTAGTGGCCGAACAAGGGGAGCGCGCTCGCTCAGGTCCACTCGGTTTAAAACTCTGAGCCTGACGTCTCCGAAATGGTCCACCGCTTTTAACATGTGCCTGAAGAGAAAGCCGGCCGTCAATTATGGTGGTAGCGCCAAGCCGGTGGCCGGGTCGTGGTGGTGGTGCTGGTGGTGCTGGTGCTGGCCCTGCGGCTCTGCAGCCACAACAGCCAATGGAGCCACGGTTAAAAATTCTGCGCTCGGCATTCAAGAAAAAAAGCCTGTGCCGTTCAGCGTCCAGCGTTCAGCGCGAGCAACACACATCCTGGACGCAACTGTGGGCAAAATATGGATCAGATATGGATCTCATAGGGATCGTGCCGGATCCCTCGCCGCCACTCACAGCGAAGCGCCGCCACATGGTACCTGTCCGGAACCCACTGCCGACGTCATTACGCCTACGCCCGGTATACCGCTTTGGGCCACCCTCCGGTACACGAGTTGGCCACGCCTCTGTCACCGCATCATGATGTACCTTTCAGCTGCTCGACCGCGTACCTCCTAGCCTCCTCCCCCCCCTGGTCATCATCCCTACCACACCTATGTTTTCATACATGATACTAAAAACAAAACACTGGAGCCTGAAAGATAAAATGCCGCAGTTGCGTTATCACCAACCTTCAACCTCACTGCACACACCAGGCAGAACCAGTACCGGTAGTCCCACATCATGTATCCGCCCCAATTTAAAAATAAAAAAAAATTAAAAAATAAAATTGAGAAAAATAAAAAANTCTCTTGTCACTATTCATGCTGGAGCTTGTCTGAATTTGAACCAAGCCCAACGTGTTGCTACCGTGGTATCAGGCTCCGCAGTTGGTGCTCCGTAATGACGCCTGTGTAAATGGCGGCCCCGATAGCAATGTACTTTGGTATCGACGCTGAGGCTGGCATCTGGTGCTTTGTTGACAGCAGATGGCGTTTAGAAAATCCTCCTTTTCATCTATATAAGACGGATATCCTCCTCCCCAATCCACTCCTCGATCGATCCCATCAACAACCACTGGCTGGTCTATAAGTCTTAAACAACTCTTCATTCTACACTTCTATATCCCCTCCGTTCTACACCTTCAACCCTCGTCTTTTCACTCCTCCCCCCCCCNACAAACTTCCATCACAATGGCTCCCGTTGCTATCACTCCCGAGGCCTCCCCCGAGCGCCCTATGATCGTCAAGAAGGTTGACGGTGGCCGCTCCAAGTCGAGCTCCGTCTCTTCCACCCACTCCGTCCAGTCCATCAAACTCAACGACGGTAACTCCATCCCCACCGTCGCCCTCGGCGTCTACAAGGCCCCCAACGGCCAGGAGACCGAGGATGCCGTCACTGCCGCCCTCGACGCCGGCTACCGCCACATTGACTCGGCCGCCCGCTACGCCAACGAGGAGGCCTGCGGCCGCGCCATCCGCCGCTGGCTCGAGAAGACGGGCACCCCCCGTGAGGAGGTCTTTATCTGCTCCAAGCTCTNGGACGCCGACCACGGCTACGAGGCCACCTTCAACGCTCTCTGCTCCTCCCTCGACAAGTTTGGCCTCGACTACCTCGACCTCTACCTGATTCACTCGCCCGCCGACGACGAGGAGAAGCGCCTCGAGTCGTGGCGCGCCCTCGAGACCGCCCAGCGTCTCGGCAAGGTCAAGTCCATCGGTGTCTCCAACTTTGGCGCCGCCCACATCGAGAACCTCATTGAGAACGCCAGCGTCGTCCCCGCCGTCAACCAGGTCGAGGTCCACCCCTTCTGTCAGCGCCAGGCCCTCGTCGACCTCTGCGACAAGCACGGCATCAAGATTGAGGCCTACTCTCCCCTCGCCCGCGGCAACAAGCTCGAGGACCCCACCATCGGCAAGATTGCCGAGAAGTACGGCAAGACTCCTGCCCAGATCCTCCTCAACTGGAACGCCGCCCGCGGCAACGTCGTCCTCCCCAAGTCCCTGACTGCCCACCGCATCAAGAGCAACTTTGAGTCTTTCGACTTCAACCTCGCCCCCGAGGACGTTGCCACCATTGACGCTCTCGAGTCCAACTACGTCACTGGCTCCATGCACAAGTCTGCCGACTAAGCGCGCCAAGGACTACTCCCCATTTTCTTTTGTTCTTCAGAGGATAATCCTTGGACTGGCTCCTCGGATATGATACCACCTCTTCTTCTACGACCATGAGACTGAACATAGCCCGTCGTCTACTGTGGAACATCACAATGGCCGCAGGGATAGTCTAGTGGATATTATGAGCAAACAGCTCTGGCTCAACCAGATTAGATACTGCATAGATTGGGTAGCTGGCGTTTTCCTTTTATCATAACCCTTGCTTGAGGGATATCATCAGATAGAAATTGAAATTTTCTAAATCATTATACAATTTCCCAGCCTCAAAAGTGATGCTTTGTTAAACTTCATTGCCTCGATGAACTCTTGCTAACATGCGAAGAGCTGCGTGGTTGGTGTAAGTGGCCTAGCGTGACTACTCCTAGTTGGGCCTGATCCTTGTCCGCCTGTCGAAATTCCGGCTTGGAAAATTGTGCGCTGTGTGCGCTACGCAGCGTCTAAATGTTACAAAAATTTCACGACATGTCGTTGAAATGATTGACCCTCTGATGTGCACGTACATCAGACCAAGTTCCCAGGTGGGTAAGCGTCATGCATGCTCAACGGCTGTGGGGGTGGTTTCGGGTTCCTAAAAAAAAGGATCTCACGATCTTAACTTTGGCGGTTGCAGGTCCCACCGAACCTAGCAGGGAAAATCTGGGGCTCTGGTCACGCAGGCCGCGACTCCGTTTAAAAAGGTCCAGGCCTTGGATAGACCGCCATAGTGTGAGGGGTCACCGTTACGAAGATGCAGCAAGGGGGAAAAGCATGTCAAAGTGCGATTTGTAGTGTGCCGCAGACGTGGAAATATAGATGCAACATTTTTAATACAGCTGCACGCCGAGTGCATGCAGATGCGATGCAGTGTGCCTTACTTACGCCCATCACCACCCACCCATGCACACCAAAACAGGGAACTTACTCACGACGCAGGCTAAAAAAAACAACACCAAGTAACGTGGCGCGTGAGAAGTTGCCTCGTTGGTCAGATGCGCTCGCTAGTTCGTCGCGCTGCACCCCAGCTGACCAGACGCAGCCTCGCAGGCTGATCATCCGCAGTCAAAGCTGGAGACTCGACTGAGGAATGCTGCCTGTTGCGGGCATCGCCTTGGCACTGGACGCATCGTGTCCGGCCAATGATGCAACGCTTCTTCGCGTGAGAAAA
>JANAKD010000107.1:0-38684 GCA_027627215.1 Lecanicillium saksenae | reverse complement strand
CAGCGCTGACCCCAGCCACGGCCTCGGAAGTGAACAAGAAGAAGAAGCGCAAGCGGCCCAAGAAGAAGAAGAAGACCGCGGCGCAAAAGCAGACCTCGCCGCCTCGGATTCCATTAAGTGAATTAGTGCGCTCTGGCATATTCAACCCGGGTCAGCTCATGAACTACAATGCTCCCGTGGACACGACAGTGCGCGCCAAGGCCGCGGAGCTGCGTCTCGACGATCGTCCAAACTTGGAGGACAGTGAATTCCTCAACGATTATCGAAAGTCTGCCGAAGTCCATCGCCAAGTCCGGCGCTGGGTGCAGGAAACTGTCAAGCCAGGCCACACATTGACCGAGATCGCCGTTGGGATCGAGGATGGCGTCAGAGCGCTCCTGGGAAATCAGGGTCTGGAGCCGGGAGCCTCTCTCCGATCTGGATTGGGCTTTCCGACCGGTCTCTCGCTTAACAACTGCGTCGCTCATTACACACCAAATCCCGGAAGAAAGGATACCGTTCTTCAGTATGATGATGTCATGAAGGTGGACTTTGGCGTCCAAATCAACGGCTGGATTGTTGACAGCGCTTTTACCATGGCTTTCAACCCGACTTATGACAACCTGCTCGCCGCAGTAAAGGATGCCACAAACAGTGGCATCCAGACTGCAGGGATAGATGTGCGTATCTGCGATGTCAGCGCTGCGATTCAGGAAACCATGGAGAGCTACGAGGTCGAGATTCGCGGCAAAGTCTACCCGGTCAAGCCGGTGCGTAACCTCTGCGGACATGATATCAAGCATTACCACATCCACGGCCAGAAGACGATCCCGTTTGTCAAGCACTCGGATGAGACCAAGATGGAGGAGGGCGAGGTCTTCGCGATTGAGACATTCGGATCGACAGGACGCGGCTACACGCGAGAAGAAGATGGCATCTACGGATACGGACTGAACGATGATGCGCCATCGCGTGTAAATTTGCCTCTCAATTCTGCCAACAAAGTGTTCAAGACGGTCAAGGAGAATTTCGGCACGCTTGTGTTCGCGCGCCGATATCTCGATCGCCTCGGCGTTGATCGCTACGTCGCAGGGCTCAACTGCCTGGTCGCCAACGGCATCTTGGAAGCGTACGCACCCCTGGTTGACATTGCGGGTTCCTACTCTGCCCAATTCGAGCATACCATTCTACTTCGAGAATCGTTCAAGGAGGTCATTAGTCGTGGAGACGACTACTAGCCTTCTTCGATACGTTTCTCGCAGTGCAGTGTTGCATCAAATAGCTATTTGCCAGGTCTGACTCTGAATGCGCCGGTCGCAACACCGAAGGCGTGGAGACTTCAACGTTCTCGACGCGCAGCAGGGTTTCAACACCGCATCTGAGCTTCAACACTATGGTATACCAGCCACAAAAAAAAGAATCATGGCTTCAACGCCGTGATCGCCAAGATACTCGAGTTAACAGGGTACTTGGAATTGAAACATTCCGAGCATAGTACCATGGCAGATAGCTAGCGCGTTGCACTCGTATCGAGAAGTTTCTATTTTTATTATTTTATTATTTATTATTGAAATGCCCAATTTTCTGTAACGGCTTTGAAAGTGACATTGAGATGCGGAATGATACCGCCCGTGGGCTCACGCGAGCAAGCCACACAGCCTAACTTGGAGAACCCTCGAGGAATTATTGTTTGCTATCCGTGCGCCACACCTCCAGCAACTCTGAGACGTGTTTCTGTTTGCCAAAACTGGAGTTTATTGTGATGACGGTCTTCGCTAATTATCAGCTGCTTGAAATAGCATGCAGCGACGCGGCGACGTGGAGTCCGTCCGCTTCTTGTTCTCTCGAGGAAACATCTGCGGTTCAGGGCGAAGCCCAGCAGCCACCTCGTTCTATTGAGGAAAATATCTTCCCAAAACTGGACTCAATCCTCATCCTCAATTGAATAACACGCGTAAATGATGAAAATGAATGATAGACAATCCCTATAACAGGCACGGCCACGCGTCTCAAAACCAGCGCCAAAGTTTGCCTACAGTATTGGCACAAGGCCACGGCGTCACCTTAGAAAATATGTCTTATTGCATTCAGGCATCAGAATTAATCCTCCGGGCTGAGATACGAGGCCGGGGAGAAATACCGGTGTCAACGTCTTGTGTGACGCGGTTGCGGGCGCTGGCCCATGCAGTCCCTGGCGTGGTCGGTCCGCCTTAGATGTAGGCCTCATGCTGGCAAGCATTCCCCTCGCTGGAATTGACGGTGCCTCAAAAATATCTATGCTTTCGAATTTTTGGGGTGTTCATCTCCTATCGCCTGGAATCTGCATAGCATCGATCATCTGCAATTTCCCCGAGGACTGCTAATTGCCAGGTCAGAGCTTCCCAAGGCTGAGGTTTTCGGCCCAAGCCTATGAAGTGACAGAACCGGTGTGTCTTCTCGAGCAGATACAAAGATCGGTCATCTCCAGTTTGTTTCTCTGCTTTCTACAACATCTTCAGCTTTGTCGTTGCGCGGGAGTTGGCCAATCTTTACTTTGCCACGGACAATCACATCGCCATGAGGACATTCTTTCCCTTGGTGTTGGGCTCAATTGGAGGGTCAGCGGCTTCAAATGTTGGGCTTCTCGTTCCGAGAAATGTCATGATTGAGGAAGCTCCTCCTATCTACATGGCGCAGTGCCCAACATGCTGCGCAGAGACTATTTGGCATACCACCATCAGGGAGACTTACTAGTAAGCGCATCCGGATAGACCTCGTTTTGAGGTTGATACTAACATCTCCTTAGCTCCACGGTGACAGAAACAGAAACGGTGATGAGTGACGCAAAGTGGAAACATTGACTCTCACTGACTTTGCATGCAGATTCATGAGACTGCAACGGAACACGACGTGTCTACACAGATTCAGTACACGACTCAATTCGTCACCAAGACTGACGTTTCAACTTTCACGACTGTAAGTGCTGACGTAAATGCGCGATATCTAGCTCTTCTAATACTTGGCTTTCCCGTAGTCTTATCCTGTTACGGTGACAAGCCTCATCAAGTACGTGACTGCATCTCTCTCTTTTCTATGGGCATGCCTAACACTTCCTTGCCAGCTGCACTAAGAAACCCGTTGCAACCACCTCGGTGGTAAAGCGGACACAAAACACCCACCCCAAGCCCGATGCGCCGCTCGAATGTGATACGGTAACGACAACCGAGTGGAAAACGGTTACATCCACCGATCATGTCGTCTCCACAAAGACGGTCCTCGTACCTACGGTATCTGTTCTGCCGACGACTATTACCGATATCGAGACGGTCACGCAGATTCACAGCAACTCCATCACGATCTGGGTGCCGACTACATATACGGCAACCATCACGCGCACGTCCAAGTATCCCGTCGTCGTTACTTCGGAGCACGATGTGACGGTGATGAGCACAGCAAAGATAACGGAAACTGTGGTGACTACTCTCACCACGAGCTACCCCGTCGTCACTCATGATACCATTACCCAGCCAGACACCACAGTCACGGAGACGGCTTCCCCAACCGAGATCACGCTCTGCCCCTCTCCCACCGGCTTTCACAGGCCGCTTGACCCAAACTCCAATATGACTTTTGGTTGCTATCCTGGCACGGTCTGTATCCCTCCGATGCCAGATGGCTGCAACATGTGGCCTGAGCCGCCGTCTGACGACTTTCTGTGCTGCGCAAGCGACTGTATTCCCTCCCCGCCTTTCACGCTCACCCACCGGCGCGACAATGACACCGGCTATTATCCTCCATCCTACGGCTACTTTAACCTCGATCCCAAGTTCTTTGGTCTGTCCTATGACATATTTAAAGACCCGAAGATTGAGCATGGCCTACACGGCCGCGATGAGAATGGCATGTTTGTGTCTAAGCGGGCTGCTGTTCCGATGCAGTGCTTTGACGAATGCAACAACGTCTACATCGTTGCTGAGGCAGGAGGCAAGACTGATGAGCTCTGCCGCGATGGCTCTGCGTTCCGCGTCGGCTTCGACCTCTGCCAAAGCTGCATCCGCGCCCACGCCGACGTTTCAGCAAAGCCTACAGATAGCAATGTCGGACCTGTCTTTGCGCAATTTCTCAACTTCTGCAAGGGTCGTCGCTCGGAACCCACGACGCCTCCCGTTGTCGTCCCACCTGGATCTAGTAACCCACCGGGGCCTGAATCAGAAGTGTCCTCGCGACTGCTGGAAACCGGCACCCAGGCGACTGCGAGCTCTGGTGGGTTCGAGCCAGACCCTACCTCGTCAGTGGTATCACAGCCCAGTTCAGAACCTGCGGCGCAAAGCAGCACGCCAGCACCGCCGCTGCAAGTGACATCTTCGGCGGCCCCAGCAGCAACCAGGCCTAGCACCACTGCAGCTACTACTACGCGTGGAAACCCTGTTAGCAGCTCAGCTCCAAAGGATGGGCATATTGATACTCCCGCACCACATTCCAGTGGTGCTTCCGGTCCTGTTACAAGCACTGTCAATCCTGGTGGAAGTCTTGCGGCTACGGATATCACTGGGAGGGTCACGAATAGTCTTGCGTCGGGCAAGACCGAGTTGATGTACACTACACAGAGTACTCACTCTAGCTCCAGTGATGTGAAAAGTGCCGGTGCAGCACATACCACCGCTTCCATCACTGGAAGTGGTGGACCACCTCTCATCGCTAGTAGTGGCACTTCAGCGAGCTCGACACCAGGCGACTCCCCTCCAGTGGTTGTCAATGGAGCTCCCAACCGGGTTCCCCGCAGCGAGATCATGCAGACATTGCTTGTGGCCATGCTTGTCTTCATTCTTGTTTGATCTTGTTTTTTATTTATTTATTTATTTCGCTTCTGAACACACGGCATGGTTAATGAGGAGGACAAAAGATGGGATCGTTTGTAGATGTATTCTGAATGCTGTTCATGGTTGGTTGTTCATGGTTTCGTTGGAGATGACTTGTGCCTAATTCTTGTACTAGATTGAAGATCAATTTCGCCACTTACCATCGCAGTACTTTCATGTCTATCAATTTACGTGCACCTTTCCTGGTAGTAAGCGAGTCACTTGCATGTAGAGATATGACGCGAAAGAAGAGTCCAATCTTATTTTGAGGCCGTTATTATCAAAATACTGCATACAGAAAGCACAGTACAAACAAACCCCTCCAATCCAGAGAAAATATTGATAAAAGTACATGTTCATAGAATGAAACCCTGATTTCCGTCGAAGAAAAAAAANGAAAAAGAAAAGCTCCAATGAATCAATTTTTTTNCGTGATTTTTGTGTCATTTTTTGTCGTAGAAGTCGCATTCCGCAGTTCGCAACTAAGGTGTCAAAGAGCGCCGTGTGAGAGTGAAAAAAGGAGCATTAATGAACTCTTTTTTTTGTCGTAATTCGAAAAAAGAATGGGGGATGAAGCATGTCAATCCGGGTCATTAAATACTCGGGAATCATGTATTTAAGCCCGTGACGGGCGTCTGGCACGACCCTGTACCCTCGAAAAGAATTCGGCAATGGCAGCAGGACCGGGTACACGCCAGATCAGAGGTTGGAAATAACCACCAACCATGGTGTAGAAGAGGAAAAAAGACGAAATTTGTTTTTGTATCGTTTTGTAGTGGTTTGTAGAAGGAAGAAATTGCGTTTTGTGGTAATGTGAAAATGGACAAGAAAGAAGACGAGAAAGAAGAAAGTACGAAGAGGAGTGGGTGAATGAAGAAGCAAGTCAACCCAAGACAAGAAAAGCCGAACCAAAGCGAAACCTTTTTTTGTACGTTCTTTTTTTCAGTGGTTTAGGTTTGAAAAGATGAACCGCGCTTGGAATGCAGGTCGTAAAAGTAGAGCAGCAAGTTGCTTTTGTGTAGCGCAAATGGTGGCAAGAAACGACAAGGCTAAAAGAGTGCTTGGATGCTGGTGAGGTCCACGACACCCAGCTTCCACGACATCTAAGAACTAGATGAAGGGAGTGGACTGGGGCGCTTCAACTCGTTGAAGATTCAAAGAGAGAAAACTGAAAATGAGAGCAGCGGCTACTGGCGAATATATACTTTTTTTTCTTGCCCCCCCTTCCCCTCCCCTCTTTCTGATGATGGATGGTGTGTCCTCTTTTTTTTTTCTTACACACACCAACCTCCAAGGTGTGTGTGTATGTTTCTTTCTTCGCCAATCCATCATCATGTATCCATGCACCGACCGGGGGCTGGGCTGGCGCTGGCGTTGGCGCAGGTCGCACGCTTTTTCATCCATCACAAGAACCCCGCTTCCGCTCCCACCACATTTCACGAAAAATCACACGGCAGGGAGGAAGAGGAGGGGGGCAAAATGGACTCGAGCCATACAGAAGGCTTCCAATGCATGCACGATGAGACAAGAAGACCAAGCCCAGCCCAAAATTACGTCGCCCAGCCCTCTCCGCCCCGTCCACTACCCCACGCAATCGCAGTTCGGATAAGCTCCCCAGTAACTAAATTAAATGGCATTTCGTTAGTGTGCCCCATCAGTCGGCAGACGTCTCCGTGCTCAAGGCGACGTCAACTGCCGAACTGCGGACAGGAATGGGTTGAGCAGCCTTGGAGGGTGCGTCATGCTAAGCCCAAGGCGGGATCCAAACCATGGGATCACCACCACCCTTTCAGCGCGTGAGCGAATGAGATCTTGTCACCACACAACTTGTCTCCTCTCTTTGAGCAGTGTTCGTTTGCTTCTATTGGTGTTTCGGTCGGCCGCTGGCCTGCTTCCCCGGATCCAAGTCCCCGCCTCCACCACCACCACCACCACCATCCAACCCACCACCATCCAACCCACCACCATCCAACCCAATACAACACCTATCACAGAACCTAGGTCAGCTGCCCAATTTCTGGGGCTGGAACCTTCGCTCTAACTACGTCTTTGCTTTGATGTCGCTTGTCTCTCTCCACACGCAAGCAACTGAGCCCATCATCACTTTTCGGTGGCGCGCCCCATACAGGCACTGAGACCCCCCAACCCCAAATTTGTTTCTCGCGCTAGCTTGTTCCAGGCTGGCCACCTTGAGGTGCCCGGGACCGAAGATCGCTGCAGTGATATGCGGGCGGGTGCCAGGACAACCCTCAAAGAAACAGGACCCTGCCGCTGCTTTGCCCGCCAAGGTGTTCATTCATCTGCGCATGACTTGTGGTACGACCTACTGTAGATCAAAGGGCTTTGTTACGTGGTTGCTTCCTTGATTGTCACATAGAAGATCAATCAATACTTGAAACGCCCCTCGATATTAGTGGCTGCTTCGTTTTCAATACCCGCTGCTCGTGTCGAGCTGTCCATCTCGGGCACGCGACGTAAGCCTGGGTGTAAGCCACGACGTGGCTAGCAATACGCCATTGCGCACCACTGTCTCTGCGTGGTTACATCACAGCTGCCAAGGGATAATTAATCATGGGCCCAAAATCAAACATGGTACTTTCAATTATCAACATATCCGTACTCCAGCTTTGTAAATGCAGCGTGTTATCCCAACAATCCAAAATGGCACACAGGGTGCAAAACCATACCCGCTCACCCAATGCCTAGAAACAAACTCTATACCAATACTCACTGCCGTGATTTTGTATGCCTTTATTCAACGCTCAAGCCCTCGAGCACATTCATGGCTCTGGTACCTTCGCTCTCAAACAGGCTCACCATTCGCTCACATTCATGTTTGAGCTTCTTCTCAGCCTCCCCTGCGTTAAAGTAGATCCACTCTTCCACAGACATTTGTTTTTCGGGGCTGCTCAATTCCTTGCCCTGTTTGAGAAGTCGTTCCACACCATTCTCCTTATCTGCCCCTGCCTTTGGCGTGCCAAAGATGGCATCCAGATTGGCTGCTGACCACGGTGTTGTGCTCTGCAACCCCGCAATGACGTTGCGCTTCGAGGGCGACATCCGAGAGGGCGTGGCTGCGAGTGGTGCCAGAGCAATACGCTTCGTTGATGCGCTTGGTCTGGAAGATGGCGGCTGGTTCTCAGCGTCGGATGACTGAGGGGACTGTGAAGGAGATAGGGCAGCCTGTTTAGCAGATGGGGCGGGCGATATAGCATGGCCAGGCGTAGACGGTGGTTCTGCTACCGATGTTGCAAAGGGCGATGTAGGGGCGTCGATAGGGTCCTCTGCAATCTGCACGTCGTCATCTCCCGCAAGGGGATCATTGTTCATGTCCAACGCATAGTTTGCTTCGCTAGTCAGCTGGGCGTCGGGTCCAGGCGATGGAGTGGTCGACGGCTCTGGTGACTCTTCCTTCTCTGCTGCCCTGGTGCGTCCATGCTTGACAGGCGTGTCATCTTGTTCGACATAAGTGGCCATATCAACAGAGTCTTCAGAAGCAACGGATGATTTCCTGTTTCTTACTCTGCCACGTTTCTCGGCCATGGAGTCAACAGAGTCGGCATTTTTCACCACAGTATCAGTGCTGATAACGCTTTGGTCATCGTGCTCGTCAAAGTCGCTTTCGATGGATTCCACGGGAGGTGGAGGTGGAGGGGAGGGTGAAGGTTTTGGCTCTTTTGCTTTCTTTGCCTTGGTCTGCTTCGAGGCTTTCCGCGTGCCAGTTGCTTTGCGGCCCTTCTTGGCGACCTTGAGCTCCTTTTCGGGTTCATCAACTTCCATTTCATTCTGAAGCGCTTGTAGCTCGACATCCACTTCAGCTTCGTCAGCTTCCGAGGGTTCAGGGTCGAGCATTCTGTAGGCAGCGGATTTGGTTGTCTCATTGGCCGGCTTGACTTCTGGTTGAACTGATGGGCGTCGATATTCATACACGAACTCGTCTTCAGTAAGTTGGCGCTCAAGATCTGCCTCCAACTGCCGCTCGATTTCGTCATCATCGGGGAAAGCCTCTGGTGTGATGGCACGCATCGAGGCAATGGAGGTATTTGCCACTGATGCCGTCGCAGACGCTTTCCGGGTCTTCGATTGCCGGCCGCCCTTGGCCTTGACGGGGGCAGGCGCAGGGGCATCAGGCACAGCAGTGTCCTCAGATGCAATAGATTCAGCCACGCTGGCCCTCACCTTTGTCGCTCGCTTCTTGGTAGCAGGCACACTGGCTGTGCTCATAACGGAATCGTCGACTGCCTCACTGCCACGCTTTCGTCCGCGTGTTGATTTAGCCGGTGGTGGTTTGGAGATGACTTCGCTCTCGTCACCAGCGTCACTAGCATCATCAACTGGCGTAGTCTCCTTCTTCGTCTTCTTTCGTCCACCCTTTGCGGCTTTGGTAGTGGTTTTCTTGGCCCGAGGCTTCTTGCCCTGCGCCATGGATGCGGTTGTCAGAACGCTGTCCTCCGGCTCGGCTGCTTCGTCGACTGCGATAGTATCTGATGTGGAAGTAGATACAGATTGCACGGATTGTGTGGAGGCGCGAGAAACTTTCGACGCTCTGGCGGCTTTGCCGCGGGCTGTTTTCTTTGGTGCGGGCTCGGGTTCGCTCGATAGGTTGAAGAAAGCGCAGTTCGGAGAGCGCTTGAAATGCTCGTCACTGATGGACCCGTTAGTAGAGGCAGCGTAATGGGTGAGGAAGAGGTTCTCTAACTAGGGCTTGTCTTCAGGCTCCCAACCGTCAAGCGCAAGTTGGCAATACATGCACGTTGCCATGTCGTCAGATTCGTCGGTTGGTGTGTAGACCCATCCTGATTCAACAAGCTAGAGAAAGAGTCGGGTCAGCTTCATTGATGATTCTTTCCTTCCGAGCAGAGTTTCCTACCTGGTTTGTTTTGCATTGCCACCCCTTCTTGCCTTCGTGTGGCCATCTGTTACCAAAAGTGGCCTCGCGGGCCTCCACCATGTGCGGCAAGGTCGGGTCCTGCTTGGAGTACTCTTCAATCTCAGCTTCTACGGCTGAGATGATAGCCCAGCCGCAGTGCGATGCGTGTGTGAGATGTTCGACCAGGGGGTCATCGCCAGCTTCCCAGCCATCGAGACCCTTTTCACAGAGAAAGCATGTGCAATTGTCGGGATTTTCGGGGCTCGGGTTGAAATAGAATCCTGCTTTTGCGAGCTGCAGGGCAACTTTGTTAGCTAGGCGAGGTAGATGGTCGGGATGCCAGCTACGTACACTTGCTGGTGTGATTTGCTTGTGCGGCCAGTTGAGTGGTTTGGCGCCTCGTCCAGCGGTCGATCCGCGCTTCTTGGTGGTTTTACGAAAAGACGCAACGCGCCCGTCGTATGTGAAGTATTTTTCCGCGTCGGCCATGTTATCTGGCTGTGTTTATATTGGTGGTAGAGAAAGGAGTCGAAGGAAGCTGCGAGAGCTGTGTCGCGCAACAACGGCGCGACAAGAGATGCGTCGCAAGTCGTGGGGTAGGGCGTGGCGTGTCCTACAGAGACTGGCAATTCATCTCTCTGTTCTGGGGGGTCTTCGTACGTATATAATGCAGTAAATGCAATATAAATCTTTTCAACGAAGCAAACGCAAAAAGATTGAACGCCGTTGAAGCTTGCTGGTGTTGCTGGTGGTAGCTTCTCGGGCTATTTTGGTACCGCGTTTGTTTACTTTGCACCAGAGTGGGGCAGGCCGGGCCATAACAGCGGCCATTGGCAGCTCTTCCAGCGCTGAAACACTGCATGCACGGCCAATCATGGTGTGGTGTCGATTTCTATCTTAATTTATTTTATTGCTCTTTCGCTGTCTGAATTGGCCGAGTTCCTGTGTGCCTATCAAGATGCTGCGAACTGTTTTTACTCTTTCCATGATGCGCCGCAGCCGGAGACGCGACCCGGGCTAGTACTCACATTGCCTCTCCCAACGCACGCCGACTTTCTTCAGCGCAAAACATCGATTATCATACAAAGTTTCTTTACAGCTTCCCAGCAGCCTTCAGAGCCTTGTCGCCATCGACGAGCACGCACCAGCCATCGTGACCACGACCGCCCTCGCCGTAGACGACAGCCTCAAACGTCCCGTCGGCGAGCGCAAACTTGAGCACCTCGTCATCCCAGGTACCCGGCTGCAGCCAGATGGAGGGAATTCCCGCCGTCTTGGCCTCCTTCAAAACACCGATGGTGACAGCGGGATGCGTGATGATGGACACGGCCGTGTCTTTGGGGTTGGCCAGCGCGGAGACGTTGGGCACGGTGGCGTGCTCGCTACCAAGGACCGTCACCGTCGATGAGGCAGGGTTCACGGGTGTGACCTTGAGGTCGCGATCCAGGTACCAAGCATGCACTGCGATTTCAAGTCAGTTACGTAGTTCGTAGCGTGCAGGCCCTTCAGAGAACTCACCTTTATGGCCAAACTTGGCCGGGTTGGAGCTTGCGCC
The DNA here is from genome assembly GCA_027627215.1 of Lecanicillium saksenae. Taxonomy (NCBI): domain Eukaryota; kingdom Fungi; phylum Ascomycota; class Sordariomycetes; order Hypocreales; family Cordycipitaceae; genus Corniculantispora; species Corniculantispora saksenae. The sequence goes on along the minus strand of JANAKD010000107.1, from coordinate 27,442 downwards.
AACCACGGCAAAGTTGCCCGCCGTGAAGAACTTGCGCGCTGTCGCTTCGGTTGCCATCTTAAGAGCGAAAATCGTGACGGTTGTCTCGTTGACGAGATGTAAAGTATTGAGATGGAGATTATGTTTGAGAGGAGCTTGAGTGACGTGCCGTAGCTGTAGATATGCTCCGAGCGCCGGCTATTCCCAGCGGGGTGCTCCGGCGCAGAGGCAAATCGGCCTGCCCCGCCTCCGCAGGCCAATTGTTGCGATGGCGCAACTTCAGAGGCAAATTCGCTGGCACTCGCACTGACAAGCTGTCTGGTACTCCCCATACAAAATTTAACATGTTTCATAAAAGCGCCATCATAATCAACTACTGGAGTTGGCTTTCCCTTTCAGACGCATTCATACTCTTGCAGGGTATCCTCTGTCATCGCAGTAAGACATGTTGAAACCCGACATACGATACGGTACCATGGAGAGCCTCGAAAGCTGTGGCAGACCTATGACTGGGGGTGGTGGAGTTTAATGAACCGCGGTTCTAATCTTTTCACGTACATTGTAATGATAATATTGATTGATTATACTGGGATTCAAGGGCCTTTTGCTTTTGTCTGATCTCCATTGGCGACGTCTGTCGCCGATATTGCGGTGCAGTTTGACGACTGATCTCAGCCTGCTTGCCGATTCCACACATTAGCACCGACAATGACTGTTTTTCATATCATATATAGTCTCTAGATCAGTACCAGAACTATCTAAGCAGATTTACAATAAAACCATTGCCGCTTGACAATAAGCAAACGGGCACATGCGTCTCTATGCTTGGTGCAGCAAAACTACCCTGTACTAGCAACGACCCAATTATTCGCTTGCCACTAGCATCGGCCGAGTCGGCATTGGCTCGGAGCAACGACCAATGGTACAAGCTATAAAAGTCATCCATCGGATAACATGGGAGAGCGAGTCGTCAGTTATTGCTATTGTATGGTAATGTATCTAAATTGTACGGCATAATGTCGTTGTTTGCGTAGGTCAACGTTTGATGCAAACAGATGAGGCAGGGCGCTGACTGGCAACAGGAAGAAGACGTTCTCGGCTGCTGGCTACGCGGCAAGCAGACCATCGTACCCTGCGAGCCTGTTCAAGACAGTATTGAAATATCATAATGCTCAAAATGCCAATGGCACGGCTTTGGACCTGGGCTGTGGGCACGGGCTGATTTCCCGAGAGCTCAGCCCTTACTTTGCCAAAACGATTGCCACAGACCCTAGCCCAGGCATGGTCGCTCAAGCCAAGGATACGACGGATGATGCCAAGATTGAAATCCAGCAAGCCAATGCCGAAGATCTATCCTTTCTGCCGGACAAGTCTGTTGATCTGGTAGTGTCCGGCCAGGCAGCGCATTGGTTCGACTACGGCAAGGCCTGGCCAGAGATTGCGCGCGTGGTGAAGTCGGGGGGCTCTATGGCGTTTTGGGGCTACAAGGACAATGTGCTCGTCGGCCACCCCAATGCCAACAAGATCTTTGACAAATTTAGTTACGGCGAAGAGGATGTTGCGCCTGGCGTCGAGAGCATGGGGTCGTATTGGGAGCAGCCAGGCCGAGGGTTGCTGCGTCGCTTGCTCACAGATGTTGTACCTCCGTCATCGCAGTGGGAGGACGTGGAGCGGATCATGTACGATGTCAATGCCGAGGCGACCGAGGCGGATCTAAAGGATGCCTGGATGATCAGGGAGACCACTTTGGGCGGGTTTGAAAGCTATGTGCGGACAGCTAGCAGCTATCTGGGCTGGAAATTGGCGCACCCAGAGCGAAAGAGTCGAGCGGAAGGCGGAGACGGCGACATTGTAGACATGCTCATGGACGAGGTTGTTGCCTCGGAGCCGACATGGAAAGAGATGGGAGACAATTGGCGAGATGCAAACGTCAAGACGGTTTGGGGGTCGTTTATCCTGATGGCGAAGCGGAAATAAGCGAGCGAGGGCCGAGGGCGGTGTCGAGGAGTACTGTACTCGTAGGTGTTTCGAGACCCGTCGCATGTACACAGTGGGCGCGGCCCAGCAATAGCTATTAATAGCGATTTATTTGCAAAGTGCTTTTGAGAGCCCTTGGGAGAGAGCCATGCTGTGACGGATGATTGAATGTCAACGGCACGGAGTATCAGTTATTAATAGGCTTTGATTAGCTCAAAGATTGGCTTGACGATGTGTTGGCACGCAGCGCGGCAGGAGGGAGCACACACCGCCTGTTCCTCGGACCAGTGACAACGCAGCAGCAGGCGACAAATCGAAAGAATCATGCATGCACATGGATCGGGAGGAGATTGTTGCGACGCTGGGAACCCTGTCCAGCGGCCGTTGCCCCGACAAAGACTGGCGCCGACAGGGAGGAGGGATGGGAGAAGCAGGCGTAGCAGGCGTAGCAGGCTTGGAGCGTGGGGCGGGCGAGGTCTCAGGAGGTGGCCAGGCGAGGGACCAGTGCTTTTTTTAATGACCAGCGTGGTCTTGTCCTTTTTATTCTTGACAACATCATTTTGCGTGAAAAAAACCAAACGTCTCGATAATTTTCGAAACAAAAGAATCAACAGCTTTCTTTTCCAAGAACACACACCCTCATCGAACGCGAATCCTCTCTTGGCCGTACGATCAGCACTCTACCCACCACCACCACCCCTTTCCACACAGTCAACAATGGTGAGTTGCCCCAGCACCAGCACCCAATGTAAACAAATGGCCGACCCCGCGGGCGTGCGCCGCCTCTGATTCGCCAGCGCCGCCCAGAGCGCACGCCCAATCTTTTTGGCTGACGAAAGAGGCCTTGCGCGTTTGCGGGAGAGAGTTTGTGCCATCATTGCAAGAAGAACCTCGGTCTCTCTTTTTTTTCCCATCCTCGCTTTTGCATGTCTCGCACGTCAGAATTCATCGCCATATTTCACCTTGAATCTTCGCATCATCAGTCACCATGGCTTCTAACCAGTTCGACTCTCAGGCTTCGACCAACTACAAGGAGGCTTTTGCCCTGTTCGACAAGCGCGGCAACGGTCGCTGCACCATCGACTCCCTCGGCGACCTTTTGCGCGCCTGCGGTCAGAACCCTACCCTTTCTGAGATTGACGACCTGAAGAAGAGCCTCGGCCAGGAGTGTGAGTAGATGCGCCTGAGTCGCGATGGACTGCGTGGTGTGGGATTGGGTTGCGACCGGCTTCACATTGTTATTGTTGCCGCAACCCAAGCTACCACGCCATTGCACGAAACGCCGCATGCAGGAAAACCAAGGCTAACGATGGTGACAGTCGACTTTGAGTCCTTCCAGCGCGTTCTCAACCGCCCTGGCGGCTTCCGCGACCCCGGCGAGCCTGAGGAGTACTGCCGTGGCTTCCAGGTCTTTGACAAGGATATGACGGGCTATATCGGCGTCGGCCAGCTCAAGTACATTCTGACGAACCTCGGCGAGAAGATGACGGAGGATGAAGTCGATGAGCTCCTCAAGGCTGTCGACACCAGCTCCGGCCAGGTCAACTACACTGGTATGTTTGGGTGGACAGGATATTTCGAGTGCATGTGCTAACCCACTCTCTAGACCTCGTCCGCACGATCCTTGCCAACTAAATGGGCGCCCTGCGCTCTCGACGAGCCAGAATGCATCATACAAACGGACCGGCGTTGATGATTTTATTTTTCACGTGTTTGACTATGGGACAGGTTACTGGAAGCAACTTGATTGGGATAATGAAGCCACGATGACGCAAGTACAGAGATGGATTGTTATTGTGTCTTGTCATGTATATTTTGTTCTAGAGGCGTGATGCTGCGCCGAATAGACGATAGTTTTGCCATGTTGTTGTTTTTCTGCGCTCTGTGACGCCCATTACGTATTGCCTCTCCAACTGGCACAACGGGTGCTGCCCTCGGTGCTGTTGCCTGGCTGAATCGTTCGGAATTTGCCCCGAATTGACACGCCGGCCCCATCAAATGAGGCTCTGCAGACGTCTTCAACAAAACACGCCCAGCCAATGCAATGTTCCATGCACGATAAAGTGCCGTCCTTACCCGTGCGGGTTGGATTGGGCCGCCGCCTGCAGTACCCGCGCCCAGCCAGTCATCGAGCGTCAGCAACAGACGGAGGCGACACGCACCGTCTTGCGACCCTGCTAATCATTACATGTTACCAATTAAATAGGCACCAATTCCGTTTCCAGCCACCTAGGTAGCCTCTCGTCTGCGCTGCCCCTGCCCCTCCTCCTCCCCTGCTAGTCATAAATCTTTCCCCTCGGGGGACTAAAGACCCTGCCGCTATTTTCTGCTGCCCCGCATCACCGCATCTCCATCCTCTAACGACCTGCCTCTCTGGTAGCCTCGCCTCCCCAGCATTGGTCACTCTCTGACCACCGACTCCATTGCCCTGGGATACTAAAGCCGCAGCTCTTCCTCCAATTCTAGTTTTCATTACCAAAGCCGGTACGTATTGTTCTCCGCTCAATTACATACACCGTCCGTTGACGTGACTCGACCGGGTTTTCTCACAGTATTAGACGAAACGAGCGAGCCCCGCGCTCACACCGATCACCACACACTTGCAGGTTGCCTACCTCGTGTCCGCTTTGCTGCTGCGAATCCACGAGACCCTCCCCAAACGAGAGGTGGTAGCGCCACGTCAACAGCCCACCTCTGCTTTTCTTAAAAGACGGCGCGTCTGCTCATCCTCTCGTGCCTCCTTCTCTCCTCGTCGTCACACTGGCTCCCCCGCGCTACCTCTTCCGCCTCGGTTCACTGGCCCTGCAGCTGCGCAAGACACCATTGATACGGCAGGCACCAATCGCACGGCGCTTCGTCACCACCATGGCCCCCGAAAAGTTTGCCAACCCTCCTCAGATGCCCCCGGTGTTCAACTACACCGTGGAGGGCATCGAATCCGGGATTGACGATATTGTGGCCACCTTGAGAAAGACGATTGATGACGTCGTCGCCTCCACCACCCCAGAGACTGCCACTTTTGACAACACTTTGAAGCCGGTCCTGGATGTTGAGAACAAGACATTGGGCGAAAACTTCAGAATCTGCTTTTTGCAAAATGTCCACCCCGACCCCGCTGTTCGCGAGGCGTCGCTCAAAGCCGAAGGCAAAATCAGAGAGCTAGAAATTGAGTTGCGCATGCGCGACGACATCTTCCAGCGTGTCAAGGCCGTCTACGACAAGAACCAAGCTTCACCCACCCTCGAAACCGAGTCAGCCATCATTCTCGGCAAAGAGTACAAGCAGTATGTCAACAAGGGCCTTCTCATCCCTCCCGGCCCCGAGCGCGACCAGTTCAAGAAGTCCCAGCTTGAGCTGAGCCGCCTGTGCCTCGAGTGCGCCAATAACCACAACAACGAAGTGGGCGGTGCCTGGTTCACTCCTGAGCAGCTTGACGGTATTCCCAAGGCGGATATCGATGTTGATGCACTTGAGAAGGGTACCGGTGAGAACGAGGGCAAGGTCAAGGTCGACTTCAAATACACCACCGTTACCCCTCTGCTCAGATATGCCAAGAATGAGGCTACCCGTCGCGATTATTTCATCGCAGAGGCCAATCGAGTACGTAGCTTCCCTCGTGATGTGGATATGTGCGTAGAGCGATAGCGGCTAACGGAATGCACAGAACAACGAAAATATACCCCTCTTCCAAACCATCATCGAGCTCCGCGACGAGACTGCTAGGCAGGCCGGTTACAAGGACCATGCCGATCTCGTCATCTCCTCGAAGATGGCCAAGGACTCCGAGAAGATCAAAGCCTTCCTTGCTGATATCAGAACCCGAGTCGGCTCCGGCGGCCAGGCAGAAATTGCTGTTCTCCGCGAGCTGAAGAAGCAAGACTACGCTGAGCGTGGCCTCGAGTTTGACGGCGAGATCTACGCTTGGGATACTGGCTACTATACACGAATTCTGAAGCAGAAGGATTACAGCCTCGACGAGAATGAGGTATCCGAGTATTTCCCCATGTGGAAGACGTTCGCCGGCATGCTTGAGATTTTCGAAAAGATTCTCGGACTCGAGTTCGTCGAGTTGGATGACGCTGCCAAGGCTCGTCTGAGCCCTACTGGCAACGCCAAAGATATTGTATGGCATGAAGAGGTTGTTGCGATGAGCGTCTGGAACGACGAGGCTTCTGGCGGTGATTTTATTGGCTACCTGCTCCTCGACCTGCACCCTCGCCCCAACAAGTACGGCCATAATGCCAACTTCAATCTTGGACCAGGATTCCTCAAAGAAGACGGCACTAGAATGTACCCCACGACCTCGCTCGTCTGCAACTTCAGCCGTCCGTCCCAAGGGCGTCCAGCCCTCCTCAAGCACGCCGAGGCCGTCACCCTCTTCCACGAGTTGGGCCACGGCATCCATGACCTTGTCGCCCAGACCAAGTACGCCTATACTCACGGTACCAATGTCATGTACGACTTTGTCGAGGCTCCTTCCCAAATGTTGGAGAACTGGTGCTGGACACCGGATGTCCTGCAGTCTCTCTCGTCCCACTGGGAGACTGGTGACAAGATCTCGACGGAGCTCATCAACAAGCTGATGAAGACCAAGAGCCTCAACGAAATGATGGCCACCTTGTTCCAGGTTCTCATCGGAACCTTTGACCTGCGTGTTCACAGCCCCGAGTCGCACGAAGCAGTCAAGAAGATGAACTGCGGCCTTTTGTGGAATCAGCTTCGTGCTGAGATTTCCGGCCTCAAGGGCCCCGAAGATGTGGGCCGCGGAATGTAAGTTGAAGAGAAAAGATTAAAAGCAGAGAAACGTGCCATGTGCTGACAGCGTTCGATTTGTAGGGAATGGGGCAACAAGTATGCCACCATTGGCCACTTTATCGGTGGCTATGATGCTGGCTACTACGGTTACCTCTACTCCAAGGTCTTCTCGACTGACATGTTCTACACCGCCTTCAAGGCCAACCCAATGGATGGCGAGGTGGGACGCAGATACCGCAAGCTGGTTCTGGAGCGCGGCGGCAGCATGGACGAGAACGTGATGCTCAGGGACTTCCTCGGCAGAGATCCCAACCCCGAGAGCTTTTACAAGGATCTTGGTCTGGCATGAGTGTCTATTTTTATGACGATATAGAAAAACACACACAAAAGGCACATAGAATGCCCAGAAAAGTAGCATAAATAGTAAAATTTCACGACACTTGACAGTGTACAGTCGATGTTGTGATGATGCCATTCAACCTGTACTAAACGCCACAACTTGTCCATCACCAAAGGAAAAGGGGCTCAATCTGACAGGACAGCGAATACCCATTTTCTCTTGCTAATGATCAAAGCCTTTCTCCGGTAATATGCAGGTAGCCGTCCGTTTGTGATGCTTGGCAGGCTCCGGATATTGCAATTTGACTCAGCGTTGTACAAGAGGCCCCTCAAGGGAAATTACGACAGAAAACAAAGCATGAGCAAAAATAAAAGAAATAAAACTGAGGAAAAATCTTAACCGAAGCGTTGAAAATGTATAGGTTATTGTATTGCGAATACATCGTTTAAAATTATTTGCCATCTTGGTTGTGGCTGGCAGACAAACGCCAGCCGCATGCTGCGTTTGCCTTCTGGGCTGTTTTCGCTCCTCCCTCAACGCCATCTTTCTTTCATTTGCAAGCTCCACATCGGGCTGCATTGCGCACTTACACGACACTCCAAATTTGACGTCTGACATCGGTGATGCCACTTGGCCAAGGATTTCTCAGTGCCTTCTTATGAGACCCCTCGCGGGGATGCTTGGTCCGGGCGGTAGCAGGGGACGCGAGCCCATGGAGACAAGACAACAATAGCACGGCTGCCGTTTCCCGTGTACGGCCTCACCGTTTGGTTTGGGTAATCAGCCCCCAACGGGAAGGACACAAGAAAAAAAACGTGTTATGGTTGATCCACTAGAAGAAGTAAGAACGACGGCAAATGCTCTCCCGTCTCGTTGAGCTCGGCCTGACAATTTGTTGACTTTTGCTTGGTTGTTTTCACCAGTTTCTTTTGCTAATTGAAGTTGTGCAAGCCCGTGTTACCGACCATCCGCGACGGAGAACCTGAATAATACGCTTCCTTGGCGAGGATAATATCACCGACGCTATTCGGCCATCGGGGCAAGGCTTCGTCGAGTAACAGCGCAGAAGCGCAGAGATAAGATTCGCCCCGATGTGACCCTTCAGATCCCTGCCCACCAGTCCATCCCCATGTGTTCTAGCTGCTTTTCGATTCGGATGTGCACAACCCTGCAGTTTCCTCTCTCAGCGAGAGCGCGCTGCAGGAGCAGCCAGTACGTGCGGCGCCACCTTTGCTGGTGGGTTTTGCGGTGATGTTCTCCAAGGAGCAAAGACGAAAACCTTCACCCGGAGTTGGCCTGCCGCTCGCTGGGCGACTCTATACCGCGCTAGAAGTCTTGGCTCACGCAGGCTTCCGTCCAGGCCCACAGTCTGGGCCAGGCTGAGAACATCAGCCTACGGATAGGACGACAGGAACGCGAGACGGTTTTAAAATTAGCGCAAAACACACATTACTGTTCATCACAAAACGAAAAAAAAAGGAAGAAAGAGGAAGAGAGCCACCTCTTTTTCCTTGACCGGAACGTTGTGTAAACGCGGGCGCAAGGAGAGGGGCAACAGGCTTCTCCGCGGTCAATATATCGGCCATCCAAGCCTTGAACCGTACCAGCTGCGGGATCGACGACCTGGCCACTGGCTGCAGCAGGGGTTTGTCAAGCAATTAGTGACGCCATTGGGAGGCTCTGTCTTTTTTGCGTTCCCATGTTTGTCTACCACTCTACTACTTGCCAGGTTGTGCGCCGCGTCGCTCCACGATTTTATCCTGGGTTGGGGGTAGCCTGATGAGTACCTCCGCAAAGGCGAAAATTAGAGAGAAAACAAGGCGAATGTCTTGGCCTCTGGGGTAGAGCTAATGAGCCCATTGCTACAAATCGCGCCCTAGCGAACGACGGAGACGGCCGCCATAATAACCGGAGCAGCACCCAGCGGCGCCCACCTCAGAGGACCCAAAAGAGCGCAAAGGAAACTAATCGCCTCCAAACAGAGCTGAGCTAATTGCCATTAGCTGGCCCAAGTGGCGCAAATAGCTATCCACGCAACTCTCCACCCCCGGAGGGGGCGGCAGCATTGGCATTTTCTGTCCCACGCCGCAGGACCCATGCCATGGGAATGTGCCGTCCAACGCCAGAGTCAGCGCCCGCAGTCAGCGACCGCGAAGCCTATCTCGGGTGATCGTCCCCCTGTTGGGATGATGTCTGGCGACGCGGCGCTCTCTTTCGCTGGGCTTGGGGGCGCTCCCATATTCCGGCGGCCACGGTTGGGGGGCCTGCTAGCCTCAGCCAGCTGGGTACTGGGTTACAATGGCCCTTGCATCCCTCTCTGACAACAGACCAGAGACCAGAGACAGCTTTGCTGCAAGTTCCGTAGCGCGCCACACCTCCAACTCGTTTCCGACTTCTTTTACTGGTGGAGCATAAAGAAATTCCATCTCCCGGGCAGCCTGGTAGTTCCTATGTAAATCGTCCCCATCCCCTCTTCCGATTTCGCGCCAGGTGCTCTTCGTCACCACCTCTTCTTCTTCTATTTCCCTCTCTTATTGTACCTCAGTCTTTCTGGACGAGACGTTAAAACCCAGAGGACTCTTGATTTGCGTCGAGAGTGCTGGACCTTGCTGCCATTGCCATAGCACGAAGCTTAGCTTGGCTCCGTTGCCAATATCACCAAGCCCACTGAACGCCTTTTCCGGCCACAAATCTCTGGGCGCCCGCGCCGCCGCAGCAAGCCACGCACAAGGGCAAGAAGAACGGAAAGAAAAAAAGTTCACCAAACGTCGAAATGAGCGACGAAGAGAAGATAGGCAACCTCGAGCACGAGAACGCCAGTGATTCGCGAACAGAGGTCAGCCGGTTCGTCGATCCTGATGCCGGTCTCTCCCCCGAAGAGCGCGCCAAGATTGTATGTTTGCCCTCTATGCAGTCCCTTGTCATGATCGCGCGCATGCGCGCACACCACCCACAATGTCGCTTGGCGAGCGCATTACAAAAAGAGGCCCGTCCGTGCTAACTTACGCGATGTTTCTCAGGAGCGCAAACTACTTTGGAAGCTCGACTTGAAGCTGATGCCATGGGTACGTCATAATCTTTCGACCACTTTGCGACAGTCCGGCACATGAGGGCACAATGCTGATGAATCAACATTTTTAGCTGTCGCTGCTGTACCTCGTCGCGTTCCTCGACCGTACCAACATTGGCAATGCCAAAATCGCACATCTCGAGCAGGATATTGGCGTGCACTCAACGTCAAAGTACAATGCGACACTCACTATCTTCTTCGTGTCGTACGCCCTCTTTGAGCCCGTCTGCAACGTCCTGCTCAAGCGCCTGCGGCCGTCCATTTTTATCCCCATCATCATGTAAGTGATACACAGACGCACCGTTCATGTCTGCAGCCCGTGTGTCGCCCGTACCACGTGGCCCTGCTTGCGCCCGAGGAGAAATGGAAGACGAAGAAGAAGCTAACCACGGCATGCTTGTGCGGCAGGGTCCTCTGGGGCGCGACCATGATTGGCATGGGTTTTGTGCGCAACTGGTCGGAGCTGATGGCTGCTCGATGGTTCCTCGGCATGACAGAGTCTGGCCTGTTCCCCGGCATCAACTACTACCTCTCCTGCTGGTACAAGCGCAGCGAGTTCGGCGTCCGCGCCGCCATCTTCTTCTCCGCCGCGGCCATCTCCGGCTCCTTTGGTGGCCTGCTGGCCGCCGCGATCCAAAACATGAACGGCATCGGTGGTCGTCCCGGCTGGTCGTGGATTTTCATCCTCGAAGGCGGCATTACTGTCCTGATCGCTCTTGCCTCTTTCTACATGGTCGATGATTTCCCCTCCGAGGCCAAGTTCCTCACGCCCGAGGACCGCGCCCGCGTCATTCGCCGTCTGGAAGAGGACAAGCAGGCCTCGGCGCATTCGGAAAACTTCAAGTCGAGCTATCTCATTGAGGCTCTGAAGGACTGGAAGACGTACTGCGGTATGCTCATCTACATGGGTCCTCTGATGCCGCTTTATGCCTTCAGTCTGTTCCTGCCTACCATTATCCAGAGCATGGCCCTGGTCCCCTCGAATGACATTGTCAAGAACCAGTTGCTCAGTGTCCCTCCTTACGTTTTAGCTGCCGTCATGACCGTCGTCATTGGTTTCTGGTCCGATAGAGTTAACAAGCGCGGCATTTTCAACATGGGATGCGCCATCGTCGGAGCGGTCGGCTTCATTATGATGATTTCCACCACGAAACCCGTGGTTCAGTACATTGGCACGTTCCTCGGCGCTCTCGGCATCTATCCCTCGGTTTCTCTGACCATTGCCTGGGTTGCCAACAACGTCGAAGGTGTCTACAAGCGCGGCGTCGTTCTCGGAATCGTCATTGGCTGGGGCAACCTCAACGGTGTCGTCAGCAGCAACGTCTACTTTGACAAGCCGCGCTTCTTTGCCGGTCACGCGACCATCATCGGGTATCTCATCATTGCCATGTTTGGCGGAAGTCTGCTGTTCCACGTGTTGCTCAGCCGCGAGAACAAGAAGCGTCTGGCGGGCGAGCGCGATTACCTGATCGAGGGCAAGTCGGAGGAGGAGATTGAAGCTCTCGGTGATAACAGACCAGACTTCATCTACACGCTCTAAAGCTGGAGTAGTTTGGAGGCTCATTTTTCTTTTTCCCATGAGTAATTCCTGGGGTTATTATTATATGGGATTGTGACCTTTTGGATTGGGTGGGCAACTGCTACGCGAATGAACGGTTTGGATCATGGCACATGTGTATGAGATGGTTCGCAGAAGTTTTACTTCTTTGGTACAATGAATATTTACTATAAATGCCATTTATTTCTTTCTATTTCTCAATTTTATTCATGCCTGAGCTTGGTAAATACATGACACACTGCTACCGCATTTGCAAGAGCTGTGCAGGCAGCGCTGTGCTCCGAATTCCGCCCCCAGACGTAAGTACGTCCTGCTTGCGCCCGTCAACTCCACCATGCCAACAATAATGCGAGGTGACACGACAGTTCGCCTTACCGCCATATACTCAATTTCTTTCATATCCGCTACCGTCTCGCAGCATTTTGAGCCAACCATTGCTCGCCAAAATATCACATTGGGCTCAGTGGCTCCAGTCCTCGGAGTCGGTGGACTCGATGGGAGGGGGAATGCGGGAGCACACCGCCGTAAGGCCGTCGAGCCGGAGACCCGGCCGTTGTTTACGAAATGAGGTCCCGGGTATTACTTTTGATTATCTGAGAGGCGCCACTTCAGGTGCGATGCCGGCCATTGTCGACCTGCCCCCTCCATGCGATGCTGTGTAGATGTGCGTGGGGGTAGGTTTGGTGGGTGAAAGAGGATGGCCTGACGGTCCAATTTCCTGCCGAGGAACACGTACGGAAATTTAGGTCCAAGGCAGACCAGATTGACAGCGTTGCGGGAGTGTGGGAATTAGGCAAAAAGGGCAGCTGAGAGGTGCACGAGGCGGTGGGATTGACAATGCCAAAGTTGCACGGCCCTGGCTGAACACGACGCGGGCCACCGAATGGCATCTGCTCATTTGCGAGCGGCGGAGAGATTCGAGCCAATATCTTCCCTCCTCCTCCTGCACCCGTTCAAGCCGTTTGAGAGAATATACGGAAATCGATAGCAGCCTGTAGAAAATGTACAACATTCAATAGTCTTCATGCACATCACTCTGCTAGCTCTGTATACTCTATGCAGCGTAACTATCTTACAATTGTTCTATTCGCTGCCCGTAAACTCGGTGTTACCAGCCCGCCTCTTGTTTTGTACTTGGTGTTTTACAACCACCAGAGGCCAGAGACGGATAGCGTCCTAACGCCACCGAGCGATCCCCACCAGTGAGAGAGGCGACACACGGAACCAGCAACAAAGAAAAGCGTCCAGACAACAGGCAAAGTAAGGCGCGGGCAATCTATTTTTTTTTTCAGCTGTTGCAAATCATGTGGACGCAGCAAGGTATCGGGTCTTGCGGTGCGCCACGCGCCCAATTCAGCGCCCGCTTGGGTGGACGAACTCTCCCGACACTGACCAGCTGCTGGTACTTGTTGCTTGTAAGTCAGGTTTATCTCCCCAAAAGACGGCATCTTGCATCCCGATATTCCTTTTTTCCCTTCTTTTCTTCCAACATCTTCCCACTATTTCACCCCAGTACTCGTTCAGCACTCGAAATTTTGTCCGGGAAAAATCAAGCGTGTGTGGACTGGAGGCAACCATCCGCGCCTGCCTCGACACAACTATCTGTCTCTACTGCCACACACCGACCTTGGGCCCACGGACAGGTGCAGCCGTGGGTGTCACGACGAGCGCGCCAAGACCGAGGAATAGTCGAAGGAGAGCACTGAGAGAGACAAAGAGGGAGAGAGGGAGAGAAAACGGTGGGATACACCAAAATTTCGTTAGCGGGTGGTGCGACGGGATAATACAACGCTGAAGAAAATAAAGAGGACTTTTTGGTGTGTCCTCTGATAGTATCTCTTTCTCATTTTTATTGTCCCCCCAATTTCTTTGCACCAATACAAGTGGAGAGTGTGAGAGGGTCATTTTGATGCTTTTCTTTGTGTTATTGTCTGAAGCCCGCCGCATCATATCTTTTCGCTGCACCGCCTGAAGAGCACGGAGAAGGGAAATGGGACTCGGCATACTCGATTCGGACGGACAGTGACATAACCACACCCTCTCGTCATCTTTTCGCTCATCTCCTTCTTCCCGGATGAAGTGGGCATGTTGCATTTCTAGTCGTCGCGCGCACCTGTTCATTCCGCACCAGAGTTCCGACACCGACACTACTCCCCTTCTTCCTTGCGCTTCGCTTGCCCCCCAGACCCATCACCGCCATCGTGTTTTTGGACGCACGCTGCGATTTTGGGCCAAAAGAACGGGCTCCCACTTTCAGCTTCCTGCGCTATATTGACGCCAGAAACGGCGCCTCGTGGCGGTGTGTTACCGCGTTGAAAAGAGGAGGCGATAGCTGAATCGAGCTGAGCCTTGTCTTGCATATAAGCAGGCGAACACCTGGCAACGAAATCTCTCCGAGCGACAAACGCACGGCCACATATCATTTACTCGATTCAAAGTGGTATCGATCGGTCGCAAGTGCAAAAAGCAAAAACAACACCTCATCTTTAAGTACGAATCTCTGGCAAACCGTTTCTCCAATATGGGAAGGGGACAAATGGCACGCATGGAAGACTTCACGATAGACGAGATCCACGTGCTGGTGCAGCTCGAGCGCATAGGTGGAATCATCAGCATAGTCGCGGTACTTTGCATTTTTATTGCATACTTTTTGTTTCCAAAGGTACGCAATGTTCAAAACACGTTCATCGTTTTCGCCAGCGTGTCGAACATTGGCGCGAGTATCGCCAGCATCATTGCTTTTGACGGACTGAAAGCTGGAAAGACCTCGTCGCTATGCAAAGCACAAAGCTTCTTGTTTGAGATGTAAGTCATAAAATGAAGTAAAAAATTGAATACCCTTTGTGTGCTGATTACATGATCCAGGTTCATGCAGTCTGACCCGTGGTGGTCAATGGCCATGGCGATCAACGTCTTGCTCGTCTTCTACTTCCGGGCCACACCCGATTCCTTTGCTCGATGGTGGTGGGTTTACTGTATCATTTGCTACGGCGGTCCATTCATCATCGCAACTACGCTATTGCTTGCGAAATCACCTAACAGAGGGCCGGTTTATGGTGAAGCAACGGTACGTCACAGGCATTCTGCACCAGGTTTGCTGCTAACGTGAAATATCTAGATTTGGTGCTGGGTCGACAGGCAATGGGACGACATCCGTATTTATACCTATTATATGCTGATTTGGATTTGCATTGTTGGGTCGCTGCTCTGCTACGCCTTGGTTGGGTACCATGTCTTCCGATCCAGAGACAGACTCCGCAGCCTAACAGCTTCGACTAGCCGCGACGCGGCAATTATTGAACTGGTATGGAAGTCCCTCAAAATATCTTACAATATCTAACCTTATCAGACACGCAACGACGAGAATGAGGGCTGCTACGGAACAGTTGTCACCGAAGTCCAAGTCACATCCAGTGTCGGAATACCGCAGTCGCCACTTGCATCTGCTCCCAAGACGCAGCCGTCTGGGATTGACACACAACTTGCAACGCGAAGTGTTTTTGAGCATTCCCCAACACATGTTCCCTCTGGATTTGGTCATTATTTCTCCTCCGTTGAATCGCCCAGCAGGGGACATCGGAAGACGCCGCCCTCGCCGCTGAAGCGAGCGATGTCCTCGACAATGTCAGCGGCTCGACGCTTCGTGGTGGCCGATCCTATTAAGCGGGCATACTTGCGGACCAGTTTTCTATTTGCGATTAGTGTTCTCGTCACCTGGATTCCGAGCAGTATGAACCGTATCCACAGCTGGATCGCGGGCGCGTCCCCTTACGAGTACCATGTGGCGACTGCAGCTGTTCTTCCTCTCCAAGGTCTATGGAACGCCATCATTTTCTTCGTCACAAGTTGGAATGTCTTACAGAGACACAGGAGGAACACGGCTGCATCTGCTGCAGCTGCAGAAGCCATCGATAGGCTGCGTCAAGACAGTGGAAACCGCACCGCTGTGAGAGGCAGCTGTGGCGGTGGGGATAGCAGGCAGTATGGGAGCTGCCACAGTGAGACTGACCTAGGCGACGGAGATTCCAGGACAATTAGTAGTGAAATTGAACTGCAGCGGAGGTCAAAATCGCAAGGTACCAGTACACCTCCCGTAATATGAGGTTTATGAGCGATGTTGAATAGCGGCCATGATTAATGCGCGATGCGACTTTGTACAAATTGATCAGATATTAGTCTGAATATGATAAATTAAACCTGACAAGTCACTTTCTTTAATAGTTCCATGATTCTTTATATTACATGGACGTTGCAATATTTCTATGTGTAACCACAGCACCTCAGGACTCGATCCAACTAATGTACATTTTGTATTGAAAGAAAAGAAACAAGTCTGGCCCCATTGGGACAATGAAAGGGATAGAGCTCAACATAGCTCAGGGATATCAATCGTATGTGCGTCATAAAAGGAGTGTAAACGTGGGTATCGCGCGTCATAAAATCATGTAAAGAGCGTGGCGTGTGCGCGTCGCACATCATATCGTCATAAAAGAGTGTGATAAGGGCTCTAGGCACCTAGGGTTGCTGAACAGGAGACGAAAAGAAAATCCGCATCGGTGGTAGTGTGGGATGAGAGACAAAAAAGAGTAAAGGGGGTTGTAAAGGAAGGTGCCGTGATTGGTTGTTCCATGCGTGCAAGCATGTCAAAGCAAATAACAAATCCGGAGAAGAAAAAGAAAAAAAAAGGCGAAAAAGAAATTATTGGTGAACGGAGAAGACAGGGAGGGGAAGAACTGAAGAAACTTTTGAAAACCAGGAAACATTTTGCAAGCCTGCCACAAAACGCCAGAAAGAAGAAATGGTTAACAAAACATTAGTGCCTCTCAGAGGTCTGCTGGTGAAGTGTAAAAGAGGAATGATGAAAGGAAATAAAAGTTGTAGACGTTTAGTCTGTGTCGAAGAAACTCATCGAGAGCTTCAAGCTGCTCAAGTCGACCAAGCCCATGACTTTGCCGTCGGCACGCCAGATGGACTCATCAAAGTAGCAGCGTAGTGCGACAATGATGCCGGAAATGAAAATTTGAGCAATACCGAGACCAAGTGCCACGGCCTTTAGACCGCCAGGATGAGCGACGGCAACGGGAATGGCCATGGCAAAAATGCCTGCGGCGAGATTGCGGAGCACAATGACGCCAGTGTGCATATCACCAATGCTGCGCAGCGCAATGGTCATGTTAGAGGAGGTGAAAGAGGCGGAGCGCGCCAGGCTCGGACGGGTAGCGGCATCGAGCACAGCAGTGCCCGCAGCGAGGATGGCCAGCTGGAAAGAGATGAGAGCAAAGCTCAGCTCACTGGCTCCGTCTTCGGAGAAGAGAGATGTGTAGTGAGTGGAAACAGGCCCCATGAAGTTGTTGATGCCCAGACCGAAGGAGAAGATGCCAATAAGAGCGAGTGAGGAACCGCCACAGACAACGAGGCAGTTGGCGAGCTGGGTAAATTGGAGATGCACACCGCGGTACAGCGCAAGCGAGCCAACAACGACTGTTGGTACGATCCAAGGACCGGTCATGATGGAGCCGAGAGAGGAAGGTGACGCGCCAACCGGCTTGGGCTCCAGCAGAAGCGAGAGTGAGGCAGAGAGACCCCATAGCGCGGAAACCGGGATGAAGCTGAGAAAGAAGACCAGGGCAGTGGTGGGGGCGACGAGAGCGCGAGGAACCTGCAAGAGGATGGTACGGGTAATGTGGCCCTGAAAGGTGAAAGGGCGCATTTCGTGAAGGTAGCTGAGGATGCGTCCCTTTGTAAGGCGGTGCTGATGCGCCAGCTGCTCCAGCTCCTGCAATGGGCGAACCCAAGTTAGCGAGCTGTTGCTGCTGCAGCAGGTTCTGGTCGTTGTGACGTGATGGTACCCCATGGGGAAGGGCCGCTGCCACATGTGAGGGTCGCATCGTCATCTACCACCCTGCTCCGGATCCATGCCTTCCAGGCAAGAAACAACGACACATGAATAAAGCTCAACCCATTGGACGTACCTATAATTGCCACGTTGCGAACCTGCTCACGGCGGCGAGTTTCGCGTTGTTGTTGCGACGACGGCGTCGCACCCAGCGCGCCCGCCAGGCCCGTGTAGGCAACCAGCAAGTAGGCGAATGAAGCGACCATGATGGAATGGTCGAGGTGTATGGGATAATCGAGTACAAAAAACGTCTATGTGCCGCTATCCCGAGTTTCGCTTTTGGCCATTCTTTAGATTCGCCCAGTCACTGATGATAGGTAATGCCACCAGAGTTTTGTCCGCAAACTGTTTGCGATGGGGAGATTGTACTTGTACAGACTTCACACTAAGCGCGAATAAAGCGCAGCAGCCTAAAAAGCACGTGAGTCCTCTGCCAAAACATGCAAAGTCAGTACGAGACTATAAAATTTGACAAAAAAGGTAAAAATAAATTTAAAGGCATTTTTGACTCAAAAACACACACAGGTACATATAAATATATTAATTCATTAGCATTGTTACATCTCCCCCGCAATTCGGCTGTCAACCGAGGATTATAGCTAGATTGAATCGGCGGATGGCACGGGTGTTAGGGAATCATGCTGAACGAAATCTAATAATTCAACGTTAAATGCTAGTAAGAGAGAGAGGGAGAGAGAGAGAGAGAGAAAGCTGACTCTTGCTTAACTGGGCTTTGGGCTATTAGACGCGTAGTACGAGACCAAATCAGAGCACAAGTTGTTAAAAGCCGTAGAATGCCACAGAGTTTAATATTGTATGAAATAATCCTTTATTATAACATTTTGCAACCTTTTGACATGGGAAAAAACAAATAAAAATATCCTGGCTCCTATAAGCGTGCGCAGATACAAGGTGAAGGAGGTCTGGAAACAATGTGCGCAGAAACTTTGGGCCACAAAGTCGAGACAAATCACATTCAATTCCACTCACATTGCAGCATCACCTGATGTTTGAGTTTTGTCTCTTCACAGTATGCCGGCTTGCCTTGGAATTTCGGCACGTAGCACCGGATACCAGTGAGACCCTCACACACCAAGCGCCCAATGAAGGAATCGCCGTCACCCGGTTGAGCGCCTCTATACAGGCACTTGTGGCCAAAAATCTTGAAAGCCCCAATCTCTGGGACTGTTTGACCAAATTCGACACCCGGCTCTGATACGTACGCCGGCTTAATGTGACAGTAGTCGGGCATGTCTGGGTCTGGCCCAATGTTTTCCCAAGCAGTCCACGTTCCGCCCGAGACTGATCCGCCCGAGCCCACGTTTTTCGGGTTGAAGGAATAGGTGAAGGACATGCGGTAATGCCTGGACGGCGATGCGAGGGCCGAGCAGCCATTCAGCCATGCCGCCAACGCGCCCGTGGAAGGGTCCACCGCGATGTAGTCCTCGCGTCCGTGTTCGCCCTTGTCCGCCAGCTGCGCGAAGCGAACGTTGTGACCAGATGTACCGGTGCCTGGCAGGACCTCGCCAATGCTGTGCCATGTGGGATGCGCGGGATACATGTTGAGCCAGACCTCCACGCCTCCGTCCAGCGGACGCGTCCAGACATAATCGGCCTTGCCGTCTCTTTAAGCGCACACCGTTAGCTTGTGGACCTGACGGCTCGAGAATTTTGGCCATGCGATTTGGATGACTTACCCGTTGATGTCATGGAAGCTAATCTCTGACGGTGGCCGACCGATGCCAGATGCATCGGCCTCGGGCATCGCGCGGAAACGATCACTCGGGCCGGACCACTCGCCGTATACATTTCGAAATATGGTGGTACCACCCTGTTTGTTGAGGAGGATGTAATCGTCTCGCTGGTGTAATGTTAGACTTTGCGCAAGGGAAATAATACCATGATAATGGTTGAGGGGTCAACTTACGCCATCTCCATCAATGTCGGCAATGCGGACGTCCTTGCCAGGACCGAGACCAGTAGCAATGGAGCCGATGGGGCGGAAACGGAAGTCACCAAACTCCTTGCCATCGCTACCGTCATAGTGGCGCACCCAGAGGTATGCTTTGAGCTCACCAGTGACAGGGTCCAACGTGAGGTAGTCGTCATAGCCGTCACTGTTGACATGTCAGCTTTGACAAGTTCGCCATCATGCCGCATCTCTAACTTACCCATCAATGTCACCAAAACGGACATTCTTAGCCGCGGTTGCACCAGCAGCAATAGGCTTGCCGCCGTTCATAGCAGTCCATCTCCATCCCAGGACATCTGAGCTGTCAATCTTGTCATTGCGACTGTCATTTCCCTGAATTAGTGGCCGGTCAAGGCATCAGGGTCGGACGAGGGAAACTCACGCGTAGTAGGGGGCACCGGTGGCTGGATCAAGCCATACGTAGTCCGCCGTCTGTCGCAGGTTAGTTTATGGCCTAGGTTTGCGCCATGTCAGAGAACCGGCTTACATGGTCATGGTTGAAACGGGCAAATCGGAGACCGTCAATGCCCATACTGTCATCAATTGTACCATGGTTGTACCAGACAGACAAGGCACCTTCGGCGCCGACGTGAACATAGTCATCTTTTCCATCGCTACAAAAAGCATCCTGGTCAGCCGGTCCCAACGATGATCGCAAACCCGTATACGAGTTGACTCACCCGTCCATATCTGCCAACCGAATAGTGGCCGGAGGTTTGCCGATACCGTCGGCAATCGTCTTGGCTGGTCCCTGGTTGATATATAGAGGTACACCCTCTGCGTTCGTTCTCTGGTTAAGATATCCTGTGAGACCACCTTCGCCGTCCCAGATCAAATAGTCGTCCCGCCCATCGCCGTTTATGTCGGCAAACACAATCTTCGTGAAATCGTCCTCAGCGCCAGTAGCAATACCTCCTTGGGCGTGAAACAGCACGTCCTGTCCCCCGGTAGTGCCCATATTGAGCCAGTGCTTCAACGAGCCACCCTTTCCAATGTAAACATAGTCTGCTCGACCATCACCGTTGATATCTGGAAACCTCAAGGTCGCCAGGTTTGCGTGTTTGACGCCCGAAGCGATCTCGCCACCAGCAACGAACTTCCATCCGTTCGCCCAGTTCGCGTCAGGACCGTAATTCCACCACACGCGAACTGAGCCATTATCAGGATCAACAACCAAGTAGTCATCCATTCCGTCACCATTCATATCGGCAAGATATACCTTTTTGCCTTGATCAACACCGCTTCCAATGACGCCTTTCATGGCCCCAGTATTGGTTCCGGCAGGAGTCCAAGGCTCGGGCAAATTATTGATCCAGCAGTGAATTTCTCCGTTCTGAGGAGATACCCAGATATAATCTAGCCGAGGCGTCAGCAGTCGAGTTTGCATGAAAGTAGTACAATACTTACCAGCCTTCCCGTCTCCGTTCATGTCGTGCAATCTGAGGTAGAGATAGATGTCAGTATAGGAAATTTTGCTCGCCCTGATTTGGATAGGAATAATGAACTCATTGCAACGTACCGAACACCAGAATTATCCAAGCCAAGTCCACTGGCAACTGTACCGGCAGCTACCCAATACTTGTGATATTGCCAGTTTCCATTCTTACCCAGGCCAAGAGCAATCTCTCCAGTTTTTGCCCAGGACGGCTTGGCACTGCATTCAGGATATTGCCGAGGTTCCTTTCCAAAGTTATTCACGACTGGATGGGCTGATTCGAAGGCGTCTTTAATTGCCTGTGCAGATGTCTTTTGGATGGGGCTCGTGCCCCAGTCCGGTGCTGGTATGTCCCGATCGATACCGCCATTGGCAAAAGCATTCGCTCCACGGTGATCTTCATACCCAAGCGGCCTCTTTATCCAATCTCGAGGAATTTGCGTTATGAAGTCGTACCAATAGTGACCCATAATCCTGTAGCCGGAATCTGAAGGGTGAATGCAGTCATCACGTAGGTTCCAGTCGCCAAAAGATGAAAAGTCGACAGCAAGAACGTGCTTCCTTTTCTCTCTTCGCTTCCGCACCACGTCTGGTATCAGACTCTGGAACTTTTTGGTCTGCGGCGACTGGCTCGGCTGGCATGTCCCAATGATGATCGCAACAAGCACAGTTGCATCAGGGCATTTCTCGACAATCTTATCAATCAGCTTTCCCAGACGCTCTGCAGCTGCCGCAGGATCATTGCCTTCGGTGGATATGCTTCCATCAGGATTCATATCATTTGTTCCAGCAGCCAATAACACAATGTTGGGTTGCTGATCAAGAGATGGGTCGACATGGTCGGAGATGTACTGGATAGTTCTTCCACCCCACGCAGCCTTAATAGAGAGCAAGATTAGACTGATTATCAATCTTTTGGATGAAGCAATTTTGGATGTCCCAACTTACATAATACCCTCCCATCATAGTTCCTCCGGATTCTGTGCCGGCAAAGTCAACCGTATCCGCTGGTCATGTTAGCCGAGTCCGCGCCAACTTCTCTACTTTTATGCCAACACTCTTACCAGACAGATCCATCTTCAACTGGCGTCGGTAGCCATCTCCGTTGCCTTGCCATCCGCTGCCGAAGCCAACCGTGATCGAATCTCCCACAGGTAGGATTCGCAACTCTGTGTCCTTGGCCACTTGTCTTCCAGGGGGCGTGTTCTTATAATACAAGACTACTTCACCAATGGGCTCATTAGGATCCGTGCCGGGATCTCCTGGCTGTTCAGGCTTGTCGATGGGACACGCAGGAGGCAGTTGGCTCCACATTTCTGGAATCGGGTCCCAACCTTCGGCTTCACGTTGCCGTTCCGTGAGGCGCCAGATGATCAAGTTCGATATGAGCTGGTGGAGTTTTATCTGAGGGTGGAAAATACGGCGGAGACTGTGACGCGCGGTCAGGCTGCGATTCCGATATCAATATCATCCAACTGCACAACTCACCCATCAGGAAGATGGTCGGACAAAGACTTTTTACCAATATCAGAGTCACTCTCCACCTTGTGAGATAATTTGAGTTTATTATCCGGCATCAGCTTGAGCATGATTTTGGCGTATTGACTCATATCGCCCTCAAACGTCCCCGGAGGATAATTGATGTCTGATCGCTTCCAAGGGCTTTTCCCCAGGCGTCGAGTGTTCGCAGTTCGTAGAACATCAATCTAGGTCTATTTTCGATTAGCAATACCCAAAGGCTGCGTAAAGCGTGAGAGCGGACCTTGTGTTGCTGTCCGATGCCGCCTCATCGACACCCGGCATGCAGTATCGACCGCCAAGCATTCCAACGTAGTCGTCGTAATTGACGAATTGGACCTGTGGGCCAGCTCGCTTGACTGCTTTTTCCTGTTCAAGAGTTATTAGCACAAGGGAAGCTCTCGGGGTCGACCAAACTTGGGGAGCAAAAGCCGTGCGCAAGTCGCCAAGCACTCACCAGCTGTTCGTTCATCTTTTCAACGAGGGTATTCATCATTTTGCGATTTTCCGCGGTGAGCTTTGCTTCTTTCAACTTTGGAACCTTGTCTGTCCAAATAGCCCAAGATACGTCGTCACATGCCGGATCAAGCCTCGTGTCAAAGAATTTGGCATAACTGGAGATGTAGCGTCAGCGACTTTCGGGGGCACCTCTATGCATCAGGAAAGAGCAGACTTACCCAGTGTAATATATGATTCCACTATAGAAGTTAGCTTTATGAATTGTTTTATTCTGCCGTGTGAGCTCTTACTTTGCGCTTAGCTTCCTCTTGGCCGTCTCGATCAACACGTCTAGGTCCGTTGAAAATCTTTCACTCATGATAATGTCCATCGAGGCTTTCATCTGATTGCCACATCCGACGCCAAACTTCTCCCAATCCATGTCGGGAAAGTCGCGTTTAAGTTCGTCGTGTTTTGGAGCGTCAACGTCATCCCATTCAAACGTCGACCACTGGTAGACGCATTGGTTGAGGAGGTCAACTAGCTTGGCATCATTACCTCCTGCATTCTAAACCTCAGTATTTGCACTCAAGTCTTTTTAAATTATGATTTTGGACTCACCTGCGGAGAGAAGAATAACATCTTGGTTTTCGAGAAGGTTGGGGATTTGCTTTTTCAGCAGGTCGCTAATAACTGCACCGCTGCAGGAAACAAACTGGAAGTTGCGGCCTCCGGGGTCTCCGAGCCTGAGATCATTGTTCATAATGTTGGGATATGCATGGTCATATCGACTGCATGCGAAATCTTTCAAGGTATTAGCCGGCAAGTGTGAAAATGAAATCTGCCTGTGGATGACATACCGCCTTCACCGTTGAGGAAGTCTCCAGCCCCAATACCGGCAGAGTAAGAATCTCCAATAGCTGCCAGTCTCTTTATGAAGGATAAATCAATGGAGTTATAATTCTCATCACCTTCGTCTCGTTGAAATAAGACGGAATTGCTGATTGCGCTGAGGTTGCCTGGTGCCGCAAGCACGGACGGCAACAGTGCGGCAGCTGCTGCCAAGGCAAAGGACCGCATGTTGAAGTTGAACTGGCTATGTAGAACTTCCCGGTCCAATACAATCTATTAGCTGAACTTCTTGCTTTAAGAGGCAGGAAGCGCGCTTTATTTGAAAGATTTGCCCGGTGGACTCCGGAGCCTCGTCAACGTTCGAGAGCAGCTCGCCGCGGATACAGCAGGCGTCCGGCTGCCACATCCACTACAGTTCCATAATTCATTCAACAACTACAGACTCGATTTTCTCCCCATCATGAATACGGTGCCGCCAATAAGCCCCTCTCGTCTTACTTCCAAGTACCGTGGTCAACATCCAAAATGGATACAGCTGACAGCCTGAACTGATACACTCCTGGCCCCGCCATGGGCGAACGGGACCTGCTTGACTCGGGGATCAAAAATTCTTGGCGAAATATTGCACCATTGTGTATCGAATGTCTGAGAGATTTGGCAGCAGCATCAGGCTAGGGCAGCAGCAAATGCTGCGGCCCTGGGCGGATGGTCACTGCCCTGCGATAGTGGGCTAATCCTCGTCGCCGAGCACTGATCAACGCGGCTGCCTTGTCGCGTGCCCTGGTTCCCTTTGCGGCGGCCATTGTCGGCTCTATAACTATATTCAGCGGGGTGGATCTCGTACCTGACAAGCTCAATCTCAGATGGTATATCCATTCATTGTAGAACAAGGCTGTGATGATATCCAGTCCAGAACTCAGCTTGGGGGCGAATCAGGCTGGGAGGCGCAAGCTTTTGCGGAACTACCAGCGGGGCAAGTTAATCTCTTGATCCATATTTTAAACCGAAGCGACGGGTTACGGTTAAATTTCCCTTTTCGTCTGCGCACCTGAGCCCATTGTCCCCGGCCAACGGCCAGAGCCTGATGACGGGCACCGTTCGATGTTTGCGAGCTGTCCGCGGTCCATGAGCCTTAGCCTAATTCTTTGCAAGTAGACAGCCTTGCGCAGCCTCTTCTTCGAGTAAACTACATTCTCCACTAGATAAAATTTTTATTACCAAGTTCATTGTCAAGTGCCAGGGGGGGCGGGGTGGAGGATGTGATTGTGCAAGCTCCAGGTACAAGAACCTGACTTGCCGTCTTGTTGACAGTACACATTTATTCCTGCATACGTGAGAAGAAACCATCCCGAGAAGACTCTATCAAAAGTTACCAAGTCACCAACCCAGTCATTTACCGCAACATGTTTGCATCGCCCTCTCGCCTCATCGGGCTCGGGCTGGTCATCTTGGCACATGTCTTGGGAGTCTCGGCCGCGGAGAAGAATGTGTACTTGAAGGAGCATTATCCCGCGAGCGGAAAGTTGGGGTTGCGCGTGGACTGGGGTCTCCTGACGCGCCACGGCATGTCGGTAAGGAAGGAGAAGACCTACGAGTGGGCGTTTTCGTCTCGCCTCCGATTCTCCGGTTCGCTGAAAGACGTCTCCAACGAAACCATTGCCGGCATCACGGTGCAGGCTTTCCGCGACATGATCGAAAACCTGCGGCTGTACCAGACTGACGGCTGGAACAACCTCGACAAGCCGCCTTCTATTACACCGGGTGTCATGACCGTTCTCGTCTACGACAACGAAATGATTATCGGCTCCTCTCAACGTGGCCCTCATGGTCTTTCCTTCATCGATATTCCCGCAGAGGTTGAAAGGGACGAAAATGGAAAAGTTAAGGATCCGGACCAGGTTAGTGAGGTGTACACCGATCTAATGGATTGCGAAGCGGAGTACAGCAGGATCACCGGAATTAAGACACCCAATTCCATCAATCACATTAACTCTCGACACTGCGGCGAGGTTTTGGTGCTGCATCACTGGAAACGCATCTTCAAAGGTAAAGACATTGCCAACACTGAGAACCCACGCATTTTCAGTGTCACCAAGGTAAACAATCCCGCAACTAAAACGTGGGAGATTGTGCCCCTGGATCCCTGCGGCAAGCTTCCTGAAGGAGGGATGGCAGAGACCAGAGATGTGAGTTGCTGCCCGGCGTTCCTGTCCCTGCGCTTACTTCTTTTGCGCAGTATATGGTGTTCAAGTTGGCTGACATGATTCATTAGAATAAGCATGGGTGTATGCTTTTCGTTACGTATCGCAACCCTGCGGTACTTATTATACCGCTTGCCACGGTACCGGAGCAAAATGTCGACGTCGCCTCACTCACCGGTGAGCTGCCTACGCGGCTAGAGCTGGACTCGTGCATTAAAAGGCCGTAAATAGGCTGGTGCTTGGTGGTTTTTCGTGTGACTTCAAAGAGCATCTCTAGATAGATCCCGTCATTTGTTTCTGTGTATCTAATCGTCTATGCATCAACCATTTCCCTAAAACTCGCTGGTAACATGGTCGTCACGTCAATGTAACCCCAAAATACCTTTATACCATATTTATTTCCCGCAATCACCAGCGCTTCCAGCTGTCCGGCACTATAGTCATCCTCGTCCGGCTGCCATTGAAGAATGACGGTTCGAAGGTTTGGGAGTCTATCCCTATCGAGAGTATCGAGAGCCGAAGTAACAACGGCAATCATGTCATTCGCGTCGTCATCGTGATCATCCGTGAAATCACCTCCAGCTTGCGGGGACGTATCCCAGCCCCAGCTGTCCTGCTCGCTGAGGTCCTCTGACAGTATCAAAGTCTCTATGCTAGCAGGTAAATGCTGCAGGAGCTTCCCACCATGCGACGGCGAGAACCCCATGAGAAGAAACCAGGGAACATGCAGCAATTCCAGCCGGCGCAGCCGGCGCAGAAACGACGACGACCCACGAACAGTAACGTTGGGCAGCTCCAGCTCCGAAGGACGAGGGTTGCTGACGGCGTCGATGCTCAGGCTCGTCAATGTGTCGCCGACGTGCCTCAACGCGGCGCCCAACGCGTCGCAGTCAAACACGGAGCCGCCGCTCTCATCCTCCTCCTCCTCTTCCGTGCCCAGGCGATAGTACCAAAGCCAGCGCAGCGCCTTGAGCGTGGGGCAGACCGCCAGGACGGATGCCAGCCGCCGCTCTCGCACGTTGGAGAGCTGCAGGCGCTCCAGGCGATCAGGCCGCGGCGGAACCTGACCGGGCCAGTCGAAACCGGGGAGGTTGTCGACGGGCACCGACAGATGTACCACCGCAGGCAGGAAGAACAAGGGCAAGATGTTTCGGAAGGTAGCCTGCTCCGCGCCGACGCCCTGGCAGAGCACCGACACGCGCCGCAGGGACGAAAACGTCGGCAGCACGGAGCGCTTCCGCCGGCCGCCGCCGCCACCGCCACCGCCANGCATCACACAGGGCCCTGCGAAGCACGCGGCCGACCGCGGCCGTCTCGACGGCGAAGCTGGGCCCGATCCGCAGCTCCTCGAGGCCCGGCAGCAGCGACACGAGCAGGGCCGTCAGCGCGTCCCCGCTGCCCTCCGCGACGCCCTGCTTCCATCTCGCCGCCGCCCCGTCCCTCCCTCCTCC
>JANAKD010001069.1:0-10142 GCA_027627215.1 Lecanicillium saksenae | reverse complement strand
GGTCGACCGCTTCGAAGACCGCGTGGACAGGATCGAGGATCGATTCGACGACAGGGTCGACCGCGTCGAAGACGACATCGAAGACAGGGTGCACAGAGACGAGGAGCGATTCCACCGGGCCGAAGACGGCTTCATAGGCGGCTGGGAGGGGGCCGCCGTGCCCGCGGTCCTGCCCGCGCACGACATTGACGGCCGCTCCGTGTCATCGAGCGACCGCGAGGAGGTCGAGGAGGCCAGGGAGCGCTACGAGGAGGCCCTGCGCGACGCCGAGTCCTCGTCGGCGAGCAGCAGCGACCGCGAGGAGCTGGAGGAGGCCCGCGAGGAGTATGAGGAAGAGTACGAGGAAACATACGGCGGCGGAGATGACTATGACGAAGACTACTAAGCGAGAATTGATTTTTTTGATAGAGCCTAAGATGGGCATTGCTAAATTTAACAACGAATTATGCATGATGCCTTTTCTGGGGAATTATGATTGTTGTGTTAGCCAAGTCGGCCTCTGAGATCCATTGCTTTTGAATATCGCTTTGACAGGATTTTAACGTATTTTAATTACGGAATAGCTTCGCTTTATACTCGGAATATTTTAATCATATCTTCTTCAGTCTGCTTTTACACTTGCTTGGCTGGTTACTTATCCGAACCCCGTAACGTTAGCGGGGCAGCGGCAATATGAGCCGTTCCGAGGAATATTCCCGCCAAGTACAAACACGCCTCCATGTAAAAGCAAAACACACAGTGTATGACACAAATGCATGTTCTCGTTCCGCGTATAGCGACCTTGCTTTGATCGCATTCCGCGGACCGTGGGACCCAGTTGTCCAGTGACTCACGGAGAGCGGGCCATGGCAGTTTGGAGTACGTAGCATTCAGTGCCTAGATTTTGGGCACGTTGAAACTTTCCTCTGCGGGGTCAGGAAATCTCATTTCTGCATGAACTTGTCACGGCTGATGAGTGAGTCAACTTCCGTCTCCATTCAATCTAATTCTGAAAATTTTCTCTTGTCCTAAAGAGGAAAGTACTCAAACTCGTCGTGCCGTTGAAGCGGAACCAAGCTTAACGGCCAGCCAGGGCATAGCAAGCAGAGGCAGATGCTGTCTATATAAACGGCTGCAGCTCTGGTGTTAGTCGTCTTGAATCACACATCACTCTTTCATCACCAAGCCATCTTTTTGACAAAATCTCATCCATATCACAATGTCGCAAAACATTTACGACAGGCAGGACTTCTTCACTGCCTACTCGGAAATCATTGACCGTTCCGGCCGCAAGGACCTGGAGAATGACCTCCTCTGGAAGCGTCTGCGCACCCTGCTCCCGGCCTCCGTCGAGGGCTTCCACATTCTCGACGTCGGCTGCGGCTCGGGCTGGTTCGCGCGGTGGGCCGTCGACCAGGGAGCGGCGTCCGTCACGGCCGTCGACATCTCGCACAACATGATCAACAAGGCGCGGGAGCGCAACGCCGATGGCGCCGACTATGCGGGCAAGATTGACTACCGCATCGTGGACCTGGACGTGGACCTAGACGGCCTCGTGAGCGAGGGCAAGACCTACGACCTGGCGTTTAGCTCGCTGGCGCTGCACKAGCTCGAGGCTGGCGGCAGTGGTCTTTATTCCACCGCCGCCGACTACACGCGCTTTCTTCACGGACTTGCGCATGGGAGCCTGCTCCTCAAGGAGGAGACCGTGCGGGAGATGTTTCGCCCGCAGCTTACGGCGAGACAAAAGGCAACCTTGAACCGGCACGCGTACCATCCTATTGTCAGAAACACTTTCACGCCAGAGTTTCCGAGCGGACTAGAGCTCGACTTTGGCCTTGGGGGGATGTTGAACATGCTCCATGTGCCTGGTAAACGGCGTGCGGGAAGCATGCAGTGGAGCGGTCTGGCGAATTCCCGCTGGGTATGTTGTTATGTATCCCCTTGAGCATTTTGCCAGCGTGTGCTTACGAATGGTGCTTACCAATATGGCATTGACACGTATTTAGTGGATTGATGCAAAAACTGGCATCGTTGCGTCCCTGGTCGTCAATGTGTCTCCACACGGCGATGCTGTCGTTGCGCGGCTCTATAACGAGCTGGAGAGTGCTGTCTATACACACCTTGCTGCATTACAAAAACGGCCCCAGTCGAGGACTAGCGCCAAGATATAGTCACCTAGTCCGCTATTTGTATTATGTTAGGAGACTAGCCCGACTTATGGTTGCTTGCAAGGATCGTTGCTGGTTACGAGGAAATTTGCAAGTTGTACATAGCTTTACGATATATATCCATCCATGGCGTCCTTCCAACTCACCTACCCGAGAGGCGCCCATGGGAAGGACTCTTTTGTTATCAGAAGCCATAAATATTCCCGAGAAGCCGAATTTGAGGTGCATTGGGGGTTTATAGGGTTATACGTAGATATGCCAAAATAACATCCAGAAATGACCCCTTCTGTCTGTTTGATCAAAGAAAGTG
The DNA here is from genome assembly GCA_027627215.1 of Lecanicillium saksenae. Taxonomy (NCBI): domain Eukaryota; kingdom Fungi; phylum Ascomycota; class Sordariomycetes; order Hypocreales; family Cordycipitaceae; genus Corniculantispora; species Corniculantispora saksenae. Next base: position 7,682 of record JANAKD010001069.1, on the reverse strand, counting down.
AAGTAGTACTTATGGCGGGGGGTTTCCTTCTTTACAACCGAGGGACACTTGAAACACCGTTTACTGTATAACTTATAGTAAGAGAGTAGTGGTAAAGGTTTTATATTTATATAAGAAAAGTGAAAAAAAAAAGCAGATGAAGATTTAGGCAGCCATTGCAGAGCTTGTGCTACTCTACCACTCGCATATGATCATTTTCATCACTGTAATAACATTTAACAGGCTTTGTCAATCCTTCAACACCTTATTTACAGCCCCCATTCTATTCTAGATAATACAGGCCACATATCGAGGCGGGTATCTTATATGCTATGCTACTAGTGTACATGTGCGTCTCGTTGCTAATTTATGTTGTTTGTTATATATCACAAAGTCTGTTTCTGTGCACCTCCTTCTCCCCCGAAACAATTCCGCAGCCACGAAGCCAGCTTTGTCATTGCTCCCTTGCGCGGAATAGCCTTGTCGACGCTGTCAGGTGTGTTCCGGCCATCAGTCGAGCCCGCTTGGGAAGAGTCGTGCAGGCGCTGTTCTTGCTGCTTTCTCATAAAATGACTGGCGGCAGATAGCGATCGAGCTGGCGGCGCAAACCCAGTTGATCTTCTGCGTTGCTGGGTCACGCCATCTTGTGGCTTGAATTCACCCGAGCTCTCTCGCGAATCAGTTTGCGTAGACAGCGATCGCCGTGGGTAGTCGCTCAGCGCGTTGCTACACTGCGATACCGAGCGAGCCATCTTTGGGTTTGCCGTTGCTGGCCAGCCAGCGTGCACGAGACTGATCCACGTGGCCGACGCCATCATGAGCATCTTGTTCTCTTCCGTGACATCGACAGTCTTTCTCTCCTCCGCGACGGCAGTTGAGCCGCCTTGCTGTTCCTCCTGCGGCATGTTAAGCGCGCCACCAAAGGCCTTGGTTGGGGGATAGCGGCTGCTGGAAGCCGACATTGTGTTGTAGTTGTCATAGATCTCCAGTGATGTTGAGGTGAGCACACCCTGAATAGGATGTCGGCGGGCTGCAGGATCCAAGATGCTAAACGTCCATCTGTCTGGTGTGGTTTGTGCTGTGGTGCCGACTCCACTTGACTCCATGCTATTTGTTCGTGTAGGTGTCGTGCGCCGAACCCATCTTCCAGTGATGGGGAAAGTAGAGCCATCCATCTTCTTGACTTGGTAGGATCCATTTGCGACAGTCTCAATGGTCCACGTAGAGCCATCACGAAATGTCAATTCGGCGTGATCGATACCTTCGTGGGGATGTACGCTGACTACTGCCAACACGTCTCGTTCCCCCATCGGCTCGTTTGCTTCGTTGTTTCCGGCGATGGCCGGTGTTGATATGTTGTAGTTTTCGCTGCGCATCAATAATAGATCGTTTTGTCCAAGGTCGGGCTTGGCTCGAAACATTCGAGGAAAACGTCTCGCCAGAGCGGGGATGATGAAGCTTCCAGCAATCTGGCTGGAGGGGACAATATCATATGCTGGAACAGCGCGTTTCTCGCCAACTTCTTGTAGTTGGAGGAGCACTTTGGGTCGAAACTGGACGAGCCGGCGCTGTTTCGTGCGGAGACCAGGAGCGGGATGCGCCAGCGCAAACGTGGTTGACTTGCGCGGCAGGCGTTGCTTGCGGCGGCGGCGACTGGAGACATCGCTGTCGACCGTGAGTTCCGATCCGGCTATTGATTCCTCATCTTCGCTGTGTTGTGGTGTCAAGAAGTGAGTAACTTGGGGCTCATCGCGAAATCGAACAGAATGATCGCGGGGTCTGACGCTCTGGGAGAAGGATCTAGCCTGTACGGGGAGCGAAGTTGGGCGCCTGGCAGATGGCGCAGATGGCGCAGAATCTTGGCCTTGGCCTTGAGGAGGCTGCGTGGGAGCAAAAGGCGATGAGAACCGGCGCGTATCCTCCGCAAGTGGCTGGCGCATGTTGGATCTTAGGAAGATTTGTTTTCTGTGTGCAAGTTCGGAAGATCGGCGTTGGGCAGTATATTCGTGGCCATGGAGGCCAGCTCCAGAGTGCAAAAACATGCCAGCCTTGGCCGTATCTGCAGAGAGTGACACAACTACTCCAGACGAGGAGAATTCATACGGAGGCAAAATCCGCTAAATGAAGGGAAGATGCGTGGGAGGTCTGGCACGTTGCATAGGAGAGTGCGCAGGGAGCAAATCTGGCGATGTGGGCGGGCGCTGCGTGTGGCGCGATCTGTGTTGTAAGAGGACGCGAAGCAGCAAGTCGGCGAGAAGGAAGAGAAGAACGATTTCAAAAATAGACGCGTATGAGTTGATGATGATGATGCTATGATCAAACAGTGATCGCGTTCATTTAGAAGGATAAGTGTGTACGGGTCTGACGCAAAGCATGTAATTGCGTAGGAGCAAGACCTGTGTCTCGGCAGCCCTCGTAATCGGGATCGAGCCGGATAGTGTGCCGTGGCAGTGGTGTGAGCAGCAGGGCAGAGTGACAGCACAGCTGGCTCGTGGGTAGGCAAATTGAAGAACGACGGGAAATGAAAAGAAATAGGACGCAGAGGCCAGGGTCAAGGATAATTAAAGGCAGAGATGCTCGGGAATATAAAGTTTTTCTCGTGAATTGTTCGGACGGTGGTGCTCCAAGTCAAGGTCGCCAAGACAGTGAGAGGGCTTGGCTGGTCAAGTGTTAAACACCGACCGGCTATGACATGCGAGATGGACAGAAAGCAAAAATAGAACGTCGAAGGCGGCCCGAGAGTTTCTGTGAAAGAGATGAAAGCGTCTCACCGGGGCGACAGAAAGTCAAGAGGTGAACGGTCAGATCAACAAAGAGGTAGAAGAGAGGATGGCGGCAGGAACCTGTGGCGGCCGTGGTAACCTATTCATACTGGCGGGAGGCGGAGGTGCCGTAGGTAAGGTAGATGAGGGGACGAGCGGCGGACACGCAGCACGCAAAGCCAAAGCAAAAACTCGTCTGCCGGAGCAAAGACAGCAGACACCAGGCTGTCGGGACCACGCTAGCGGGGGGCCAGTGACCGCCTGAGCCAGAAAAGGACCAAGGAGGAGGAGAGGAAAACGAGCCAAAATGGCCAAAATACTAACTCGCATCCCTGTTTGCCTTTCCGGCAGAGCCGCGCCGCGCCCGATCGGATTCTGACACGCAACAAGAGCCCAGGCAGGCCAGTGGGCTTTGTCCGCAGGTACGTACTGATCAGTGGTGGAATGGTCCAAATGGTCGTGTSGMCCAAMTCCACCTAATAACGGCACGAGTGCCAGTGGGCTGCTCGGCAAGGTAATAAGGTACCTCGTCGTTGGGCCANTTTTTGGTGGCTAAAACGCCCACAACGCCCCCTTCAGCTTTGTACCGGCACTCGGGCTTGCCCAGTGTCCGCCTCGCCGCCGCCCCGTCGCCCGTCCGCCCACTTTTTGGTGAGAAAAACGAAAACGACTCAGAGTCAGTTTATACTACGTACCTGCCAGCACTTTGCACCACTAGTATTTCTGGCCTCGCCTTACACAATGGATAAGCTTGCCATCTAGAACCTTTCTCTAGACCAGCCCTCTGCTTACGTTGAAAACAAAAACGTCTTACCAACACCAATTACTCCGCAAATGACAATCGAGAGAAAACCCTAACCTATCCTCGTGCGTTTCAACTCGTCATTGTTTTACCGAGTCTACTGAGTATACGTATTTAGCTTCCTCAGCGCTGACTTGCTCTGGTGGTGGTTTCCAAACTTAATCCAGAAGCGAGGGAAAATTTTGAATTTGGCTCCGTCCTGCTCCATGTCATGTTTCCGGACTTTGTGTTTGGCATCCGGAAATTTATTCCAGTTTTTGTTTTGTTTTTCCCTCATTTTCTTTTTTCCTTTTGGCCCGTCTTCCCAAATCTCCGTCGCTGCACCAGTTGCTTCTTCCGCAGCATGAATTAGCCATGGCACTGACTGCTCAGAGTCAAGGCCCTTGGGAGAACCAGTCGCTTCTGAGTTTAGCGAAGGAATGGCTTGCATCTGTCTGGTCTGGTCCCTGGTCTGGCCTGACTCTGGCAGACGTTGCTACTGGTAGCTGCTAGCTGGTTGGCCGTCGTATTCGCTGCTAGTCCCAGCTCAGCTTCTCCCCCCTGCGAACACTATACCCCTACCATTTTCGCCCCCGCGTTCCCCCCTCTTGGGCAAAATGGCACGCGCCCTGCTACACTGTGACGCAGTGGCCGCTACGCCTATTGCAACTCTCGTCGGTCCGCGTATTCGTTTTCCGTCCTCTCATCTGAACCCTTTGGTTTTGCTAATAAACCTGGTGTCGCATCACTCTCCCTCTCCTCCCACGACCAGTCACATCTCAATAGCGCCGGCCGCTATTTCCTACCTGAATTCCAATGCAGCCTGCACCATATACGTTCCTGACTACGAACCTCCCGTCGCCGTGTTGTTCAGAGCCCACCCCGTCCTTTGGCGGCGGCAGGCGAGCTCCAGTCCGATACGCTTTTCCACTTCATACTCATGGCCGTGCCTTGCATCACTCAGAGCATTTATGGCATGTACCGCTGTGGGCTCCGAGGCGAGGCCCGAGTATTCCCGTTGGAGTTCTTCCCGTCTCGTGTGCGTCTGTAGCAAACCGCTCGGAACCGATATATTTCATCGTAAAAGCCCGTCGCTGTCAGGGAAACATGCCACACAGCCATGAACCTTGCGCCCTATATCGCCCGCGTGTTTTGTATGTATCCGCTATCCGCTTTGCTTTACGCGTACACCTACAGGGCTGGCGATCTGCACACCTACCGTCTTTGCATGTACGCACAGTTCGGTCTCACAGCACATCTTTGTTACCGAATCGGACAACGCACCTCTCGGTACCGAACTTGCTCCATGGAGCGTCGGGGGTCGGAGTGCGAATTTGTTGCCAATGTCCGCTGTTGACGACGGAGTTCTCTTGAAACAGTGACCATTCCGAGGCATCCGGCCCAGTGGGTATCGTGATTGCGTTCGCTAGTACGGCACACTCCGTCGCCGTTATGCATATTCTCAGGGCCCATGTTAAATTATCCTTATCGCACGGTCTATTAATATGGATGGTCGTTGAAGCTCAAGCCACCACCCAAGGCCAAGAAGCTTGCGTTTCCCGCCTCGGCTGTCGCTGTGACGGCCTCGCCGTGACGGCTTCTCTGTGGCATCTCATCAAATGCATCACATTTGCCTTGTAACCAACCCAAGAAGCAGCAATGAAGACCAAATTCACCCCCAAACAAAGCGTGCACATATGCAAATTGGTAATTTTTGCTCGGTAATAAGTATCCTGACCGCATCATAATCCCATCACCTAAACAGCCTCCTCATGCATGCATCTTTGGCACTTTACAGCTTGCGGCTGTGGATCTTGAAATTGAGGTCCTGATCTTTTAAGTGGGGCGCCATGCAGCTTCAAACCGGCACGACTTCGCCAGTCCCTGACAGCCTTCCACCGATTCGCAATCACATTGTACCACCTCGCCGCTGGTCGGTAGGAGTATCGCATACATGCATCGACGAAATCATCCGGTGGAGGTCACCTTATAACAAGACGGAAGCATGGCTCGCACAGCCTTCATTCCCGCCCGCGACTCCCGCCATCGCACAGCTGTCATAGCTTTGTATCGGGCGCTGGCCAAGACAGCGCGCAATGTCGCATTGCCAGGCAGCCTCGACGCGACTTCCAGAGGGCCGAACCCTATACAGTCGATGCTCCGCTGCCGATTCGAGAAGAATTCACGGGATACCAGTCCCAGGCTCGTTTTCGCTGCCCTGACTGCGGGCTACAAGGTGCGACCCGGCCTAAGCTCCCTGCCTCGTTTCCCACTCTTCTTTACTGACGACGAGTCTAGTTCCTCTCATTCCTAGACAAGGCCCAAGATATCAACTCGTATGAGCACCAGCAAATTGTGCGCAACCTGTCCTCCGCAAAACAGCTACCATTGCGACGACCGAGAGAAACCACGAAACCGGGCGATGCCACACGGACCAGAGAGCCGCTTCTGATAAAATTATCGAAACCTGGTGAAATACCCAGGTATTCTTCAAACAGATACCCCAGACCGCTGAATTCTCTGGGCAGGCGGCGGCGCGTGCCCTCGGTAGCCGCCACAGCCGAAGGCCTACCCTTCCTCCGCACTTCCAGCGCCCAACCCCACGAAATGTCCCGCATGATTGGCCGCAAAAATAAGACCTTTCAAGAGACAATCTCCAAGATTACAGATCTGCGAGATGAGCTCATACCAGAGGCCGAGTTGGAGGATCAATGGGACCGCCTCGTCTCTCAACAGCTTCGCAGGGAAAGCCTGCCGCAAGAGCAGAGCTCTGGCGATCTGACAGAGCACTATACGTGGAGCCTCTATCTTTCTCGCCTGTGGCTGGAGTGGAAGACTGAGCTGGTCATGCAAGACTGGATCGCGCGAGGCGAGGCGTTGCAACGCATCGTGGACCAGGAGCGAGAGCTGGCCGATGTGGAAACATGCAAGAAGCGCGGTCGCGAATTCGTCGAGGAGGACCTCGAACCCTCCACTGCGCCAGCCAATGTCAAGGGCCACTCGTACAGATTCATGAGTCCACCTGCACTTGACAGGAAACTGGCTGAAATGGAAGGACACGACATCTTTTCCTCACAAGCTTGGGCAGACGTGGTCAGTTCAAAGATGGGCATGCTGCGGTCGTGGGCTAGTAAAGCAAAACACGCATGAACCATGAGCCAATCTTATATATCAACTAGAACAGGTGTATATCTTTTGTAAACATGTACATACATACTACCCACTCCGTTTCAATGATACCAGTGCGTTTGGGCGCCTGGCCAATCCTAGAGAATAGAAGACTTCACAATTATGCCTTCCAGAGCTGTCTAGTCTCGTCCCGCATAAAGGAGAAATAACGCTCTCAGCCATTGACCAGATCCAGCAAATAATGTTACAATGAAACCATGGCATACAGGAGAACGGTACAAGGGACCATGCCCCCATACCACCACAACGGACGCTCGGTGTGGCTGCCCCACTGATGATCGACCTCTAGTCCAATTCTGGTACTTTTGCACATCATGAACCCCTGTGCTGCTGGAGGAAATAAGTCGCCAGCATAGCTCAGATTTCCAAGATACGAAGGTTTCCGTTTACTTTCAAGAGCCTCTCTTCAAGTACCATGAATCATTAGCCTGCCATTGCTCCAAACCGTATCAACATTGAGAATGGCATGTCCCGTCCAGTGTGTTCTGGCTGGGCTTAGCGTCGAGCGGCCTGGCTAGGACAATGTGGCGGGGACCGTCCAATTAACAAGCGTATTCGAGTGGGGTTCGACTCCATCCCGTGATGCTGGGATAGCCTCTGCGTCCTCGACCCCCTCTGCAGTCTGTAGATATCAGCCTTCACTACGAGTGACACCACCGATTCGAACTCTTGCCGGGCGAGAGGCAAAGACGTGAACTCGCCTTGCCTTTGGCGATTGTGCGAAACTCTCACAGCTTCCAAACAACGCGCGCGCTGCATCTTCCGACACATATCGGGGCCCCCGACACCGAAAACCCACGGCTCCACAGTCGACTTTGTCCAACGGACTCGGCCGCCGACAAAAGTCATTGACGGCCAGCAGCCGCCACGACGCCATTCTCGCTGCGTCAACCACTCTCACAAGACGCTCAGACGAGCCCTGAGACGCTCGCGAGCAATACTATCGACACCGCAATGAAGACGGAACCACC
>JANAKD010001068.1:0-10151 GCA_027627215.1 Lecanicillium saksenae | reverse complement strand
AGCTTACAGGCCGGGCTGTCGCTGGAAGGGCAGCGCTGACGGCGGGCATGATGCGCTAAATGGGGCAACCAGGACGCTGAGGGCGCTGTAAGACGCTGTAAGACTCTATAATTCACTGTAATTTGCAAAATCGCTCGTTGTAATTGAACTGAGTCACTTGTGCTGCTCAAGTTGACACCAAAATAGGGGTAGCTCGACACAATGAAAATGGCAGGACAAGAGGTGAGGGATTGTCCGGTGAAAGAAATTTGGCTAATAAATTAGCAAATCTGTATAATCAATAATATTTCATAATTATCATAAAAGACGCAGCTCGTCAATCTTGACATCCTACGTCGCGGTCCCTTTTAAGACTCCCCCAGCCAGATCCACATTGGACCGAGGTCTACCGAGTGCTGCACCTAAAAACCCCGAGTGTGTCTGTCGCCTCCCACAGAGCGAGCCATTTTTAGTTTGAGGATTGCCCTCTAATCGCTGCACCACCATGGGACGATTTGTCTAGCCCCGGCTCCTCGGATGGTCCGGTGTTGACAACCCCCNCGCGCGATGTTACTGACCATGCGCTGTAAAATCTCCGTCTGTCCGGGGATGGCAGGGGGTGGTGAATGCAGAGAGACGCCGTGGGTGGTTGCCAATTCAAAAGAAAAATGTGATTTTGTTGCTTGGTGTACAATGTAGCCAGCTTTACTTGAAACGACTGATTGCGATTGACCCTTCACTGCTATACGTGGAACATGGACGCAAGTAAATTACTTGCATTGTCTTACAACATGTATCCATGTAGCAGCACCAGCGGATGGCCATTGCTGTTCAACTCACTCAGTACCATGGTAGCAAGTAGCGCTGCGTCAGACAGCTAGCAGACGGAAAGACATCCGCCCGCTGCTTGTTAGGCTAGCATAAGCAAGGTGATTACTGGATATATCGTTCAGAATGAATACCTCAGCTGGGTAGAGCTGGGTAGCTCGCCAACTGATGCAGCAAGCAGCACAATCGCAACTATGATCTCGACTGTAATGTGGGTGCGCCAAGGACCACCACTCCTTTAACATCTTTTGTATCAATGCCATTTATCGTCCACATGAGACTAATACTAGCGTTCTTTGAAAAGAGACGCACCTTCAAACTGAGTTAAAACTTCATAACTGTACTTTGCATTCATTTTTATTGTGACATTCATTTAGCTAGGTAGGTCGTGGCCAAGCAGTGAGACCACCAGTTCCATCACGGCCCCGACATCGACAAGACGCAGGCGAAGCCAGGTACCCGCAAGGGTCTTGCGCTATATCTACTAGGTAGTTTGTGGCCAATCATAAGCCTCAAATTCCTAGCTATTGTGCAAGCTTGTTAGTGGATGCGGCAAGCCTTGCGCACTCGCCTTTTCAGCTTTGCGTACAGCGAGGGGAAGTTCAGCTGCGAGCTGAATAGCTTCATCAGTGATTGCCAACCTCGCGAAAGAAAAAAAAAACAATGTCAAGACTTCAGGACTTTTTGAACCCTATTGAACAACGTATAGATCGTCGTATAGATGTCCTCGAACAGCGGATTAACCGGATCGAAAACACGCTCAACCTGGTGCTCAAGCATCTCGGTATAGTCACCGAAGAGACGCGTGCACCTTCGCCGGCCGCCGGCCTGTTCCGGCCTGACAAAAAGCCAGGTTCGTATGAATACCATCCGCTGGAAGAAAGTCGCGACGAGATTAGGCTCCTAGCTGTATACAGCAGCGATGACGAAAATGAGCCTGTCAACTGTCGCTTGATCAACACCAGCATTCCTGGGAATACCGCCGGGGCGATCTACAAAGGCGAGGTGACAGAATTCAAGACCCTGTCGTATACATGGGGCGACCCGACATCCACGACGACTGCCTTTGTAGACGGGCATGAATTTCCAGTGACGCAGAACCTCGATGCCGCGTTGAGAAACATCCGGAAGCAGAACCCTCCCCCGGACGACGGGGAGGAATCGCGCCCTACTTTCTGGTGGATCGATGCCATCTGCATCAATCAGAATGATATCAGCGAGAGGAGTCAACAAGTGAACTTGATGACAAAAATCTACCGAAAAGCGGCCGGCGTCCATATTTGGCTCGGCGAGGAGTCAGACGATAGCGACCTGGCCATGGGGCTCGTCCGCCGGCTAAGCGATGCATCCCCGCAAGGACCAGGAATCGGCGACGTCAGATATCGGCCAGTAAGTGAGGATCATCGTGCTGCCAACTGGAAAGCGCTCATTGCCCTTTTTCAACGGCCGTGGTGGGCGCGTGTCTGGGTTCGCCAGGAGGTGGCCGTGGCAAATACGGCCGTCGTGCATTGCGGCAACGAAAGCTGCGAATTCTCTGCACTTGCGGCAACGGCCGATATTTTAATCAAAGTTGATGAAACTCTTGGTCCTGATTCTTTCCTTCTGAGCCACGCCTCGCGTGACTCCCTCAGCAGTCTTCTGATTGCCTCGCCATACGTACGTGCATCCGTCTTGGCCGGATTCCGCACCGCCAAGGCTGCGCAGCCGAATTTGGCGTATAGAGACCTCGAGGATCTCATCATCCATACGAAGGCGTGTTCAGCAACGGACATGAGGGATAAGGTCTTTTCCATGCTCGGCCTTTTGGACCCCACGGTATGGGAGCTGCGCGCGGAATACAGCCTATCCTTCAAAGAGGCACTCATGTCAGCGGCACGCTGCATCATTTCGAAGAAGCAGAGCCTGAATATTCTAGCTGCAGGCCAAAACCCCCAACGGCTTCACCAGCTTGCGTCGTGGGCGCCGAACTTGATTGACGGCTGGAAGACACGCCAGCTGCCCAGCCCGATGCCCCCGAGGCTAGGAATAGTTTCCGCTGGGGAGGAGCCTGATTTTACTTTTGACGGCGATGGCTTAGAAATATTGAGGGCCAAGGGATGCAAGCTTGATGTTATCGAAACCATTTGCCCCGGCACACCAGGCCAAGGCTGGTCTGACGACCAGCTCCACAAGCTCTCTGCGGCTTGGAAGGGCTTTATCCGTTCGGCGTTCAGCGGCAAAAATGGCGGTTTCATGGATCGCGGCATTACAAAACAATACCTGGAAGATGAAATGGCCTGGATACGATTTCTGTCCGCCGGTGGAGACTCTGGCGGGCCAAGGTCTACTACCTCGACACCTCTGAGCCTCGATAGCAGCCACAGGTACGAACTCGTCAACTGCCTTCTTTTAAAGCAAGAGAGCAGCCAACAGCCCCATCGAGAGTCTTCCTCGTCGGAAAACCGAACCTTGCAGGCCCTGCGTAAGTACTGCGTCGGGCGCCGAATCTGCGTCTCAGAAATGGGCGATGCCAAGGGGCGCGTCCACCTAGTGCCAGTAGACGCGGAGCCTGGCGACGAAGTATGGGTTTTCCGTGGGACGCGATCTGCGTTTGTGCTGAGAAAGATTGAAAACGGATGCCGTGTCGTCGTCGGAGAAGCCTGTGAGTCTACTATAAACACCTTAATTTGCTGCCCAACGAGAGTGCTGATTCAGCTACAGTCTGTACTTCGCATTTATTCGTCAACAAGGCGTCACACAACCCATCCGAAACCATATCAATTTGCTAGATATATAAATGCCACAATTATAACATTTATATTGCCCTATAACTGAATGAACACTGTTTGAAATGCCGAGCCGTTGTCCATTCGCCAGCAAATTCCCGGATGAGACAGTGTCTAGATCACTCTGCCGCCTGCTGAACCGGCTCCTCAGTGCTGTCTCTGTGTGCTAATGCATGAGTATGCTGCCCGATTTTCTGGCAGACAAAATTGAAATTTGCCACGGCAAGTTTCTGTATACCTTGTTGCTCCTCGCGGCCATCAAATCGCATTTTTCAGAGCCACAGAGCGTTGCAAAATTTCCGCTGGCCTGGCCAAGTCGGAAAGTTGTTGCATTCCCCAGACTCGGCTGGGTGAGACACTTCACCAGCCCGATTCACCCGGCCGGGTTTTTATGCGCTGTATTTTATTCGGTATGTGACGAGTTGCGTTCCAATCGTCCGCGGCGTCGAAACCAAATATGGTGGCGCACAGGTTGGGGTAATGCGAGTGAGGACCAGAACCCCTCAGAGAAGCCTTATAAATTCGTTGCCGCCGAAAACTTGGCGAATTCGAGTAGTATACGCATTTTCATTTTCTTCCTTCAATTACGGAAAGCACCCTGCCGCAATGAAATTTACACTGGTTGCTGCTTTGTTCGCCCACGCGGCCTTGGCCAGCCAGATGGCTACGCAGATGGACGCCGTTTCGCACATGCAGGGTCTTCAGCATATGATGTGGAGCGAGGTGAGAGATGTTTCTGCTTCTCAACAAAAGATTAATCACTAAATGCTAAAACGTCGCTATAAAAAGTGCACCGAAGTCGAGGCTCACTGCATGTCCACGATCGACGCGCTGCTTGACAAAGCAGTCACGAGCTTGAAAGCCAGCGACGATGCGATGATGGACAAGGCTCACGACGATTACGTTAATGCTCTAAGTGCGTCACCGGACTGCATGCACCAACTCAGCTCCTGCAGTCAAAAAATTGGCCAGGCGTTTACCATGGAATACGGTCCTGAGCATGACATGTAGAGGGGAAATCGATTCTCCCTAGATATTATACAGCTTTACGTGTGGATTTGAACAGATGAAAGCAAGAGCAAAAAAACAAAGGTTACAAGAATAGTCGCATATTTGTACAAGGAAACACGGCACTGTAGAAAGAGCATGCAACTCGGGCGAGGAAGTGTCCACCGACGATGGTCAAAATATTCGCCAACAACAGGCCAGGAAAATAAATTCAATCCAACACCAGCTCACTATCTGCAGAGAAATGGAACTCTATATACGTCTATCTATTCTATCTACGCGTGTATGTGTAACTTATATTTACAAAAGAGAGCATGTTACCAGCCAGCCACGGGCTAGCAGAGGGGAGTTTAGCAGGTAAAGCCGCCCGGGCTTATCACCACCCCTCAGTATGGCTTCGTATAATATCCCCCCTCTTTCCCTCTAGAGCTATCTCTGCATTGAGCATCATGCAAAACCTGGTTAGCTTCTTGGCCGACAGGCCGCTAGTTTTAGTCTCTGGTGATCGGCATCTCCCTACAGCATGCACTAGGAGCCGGTGGCTCCGTATGCCTTTGAAGCCTGTGCATGAGCTATCAAGTTCTCTTCCCTGTCAAAGTTATGGCTTTAGCGAGAGAACAGCTAAATATTGCCCTTCAGACCGTCAGGGGCACTGCTTAAGCGATTGCTCGCTACCACGATGCCCCCGTCGAGGTCAACCTTGAGACTGCGTACAAGGAGCAGCTTGTCCTGCCATGGTTCCTTTGACCGAGCAGACCTGATTTTAAGATCAGAGAGACAGCCTGATATCATTTTTTTCTTCCAAGCACAATTTCACTGATATTGAGTCACAGACTGATTTGCCGCAGTACGAGCCACCCAAGATGGCTCCATAAATGGTTCAACTAGCATTCCTGTACTATCGAATTGCTCGCAGGGTGGCACGTCACACGTATCAAACTTGGCCAAGGGCGAGGTGTTTGCAGAGGAGACTATCTCCCAAGCCCCACCAGGACCGCACTCATAACTGGGATCGTCGTCCTCAGTCGTCAGTGCTGCTGGATTGCCACCAGTCAATGGTTCAGCCTCTGTCATGGCTTGATCGACTTGTCGGACCGCGTCGCCAGAGGGTGCGTCTTCCAATTTGCCGGGCTCTTTTTCAAAATGCGCCTGAGCCATTTCAAGCATTTTTTCCATCATCATCTCGGCGTTGGCCTCAACCTTAGACTCGTTTGGGGGAGTCCTTCCGAGATTGTGGATAATGCGATGGCGCTCGTTCTTCCAAAAGTCTCTGAACATGCCGACCATTTCTCTGCCCATGTTATTGACGTGCGCATCTTTTGGTGCGTTTACCTCCGGGAATATGAGATGCCATATCTCGTACCATTGGTCAACGGGAGTAAGACCTCGCCCAAAGCGGTGCTTCAGAGAATCCTGCACCTGAGCTGAGATAGCATCACCGGCACGTTTGGAGGCTGCAGATGCCGGGTTGCACTTGGCCTTTCGTATGTGTTTATCTCTTGGATCAGGGCTTGGGAAAACCTTTGCGCAGGTAGGACAGTAAATAGGCGACTCCGAGTGACGACGATATATGTGCTGCTTGACGTCTTGGATGCGTGTGAGCTTGCGACTCATGCATTCCATGTGCCGCGTCGGCCATCTTCTGTAGAATGGACAGGCATAGGTAGGCTCTTTCCCAGTGCTCTTTGGTCGGTGACGGCTGTCTTCATCACCCTCACTCAGCGAGTCATCCTTGAGTATAGGCTCTTCCTTGGGCACCCCAGCAGCGACACCTTTGGCGTCCAACGTAATCTTAGCATTGGGCGCAGATGTGTTCAATGCAGCAGAACTTCTTCGGGGACCATTTGATCGCTGCTGCGCCTTGCGTATCTTTGAGATGTTTTTGTCACTGGGGGGGGGCCGCGAGGGGGCGACCGCGGGACATCCGATCCGATTCCGATTTAACAGGACTCTTGGAGCGTGCTTCAAGAGTAGCAGAACTTATCAGAGTTGCGTCCATGCTCCTAGAGGAATCTATCCGGCGCACATCCGGCGGAAAGTCTTGGTACTGTTCAAGCATGGCCGAGTTGCGGTAGGTTGTCCATGGTTGAGCTGAGTAGGACGACCAAGGTTCGGCGTGTTGATATCCACTGAGCGGGCTGGAGTTATCCCCGGGAAATAGGGGAGGAAAGGTAGGATAGTAGTGGATGGCAGTTGGGTTTGGCAGGAGAGCGGAAGGGTCACCTAGGCCTGCTTGGATATTCTCCAGAGGTGGGATTTGCTGAAGAGGAAAGGTGTTGGCAGTCCCGTATGGGAGAACGTAGCTTGGCGGAGGGAGACATGGTAGATCCCCTTCATGGCGAGAAGTTTGGCGCGAGGTCTGGCGCGAGGTCTGGCGCGAGGCATTGCGCGAATATGCTACCTCGGACGGCTCTGGATACCCTTCGGATGGTGCTGTTGAAGTTGTAGAAGACATGGGTCTGGGACGTGCAGGGGGTGTGTGTTCGTGTCATGAAGCTTGTCTCGCGCTTTCCGTCCTGCTTGAGCCTCTGCCTTCGTGGCAGTCCAACAACATCAACAGGAAAAAAAAGAAAAAGAAATCACCCACTCTTCTGGTGAACGAGGTAGTATAGTGGAAAAATTTTCATGGCCATTTCCGTGCTCGGGTAAGGATTAAGAGGACGCGGGTTGGCTTCTCTGACGTAGATTACTCTTCACATTTGTGACACCCGCAAAAGTGACAAGTCCGACGTGGCTGTGTGGGCACCACCGTCTCGACATTTTAGTGGTCAGTTTGATCTTCCTAGCGCGAGGAGGCTTGGTCACTACCAGGGAACAGACGGGACAAATCTAAAAAAGGAGAAAATATCGGCCCCAACAACCTGCAACGGCGTTGGGCTTGAAAGTCTGGGAAGCTTTGTGCGGGGGAAGCTTGCGTAATGTGTTTCTTTCGCGTAGTGTGCGGTCGCTGCTTTCCATCAGCTAACTACTGTTTAGAAACAGTTTACTAGGTAATCCCTGGTTCATGTTGGGATTAGTTTTCGTTGGTGGTAGACAACTCCGCAGGCTACTTGCATGGGGCTCAAGCGTGACGGTGCTGTTGAGGTTTGTCGCTACTGGATGAATGAAGTCACTACCCCAAGCCAAACCCAAAATCTTCAATGCCAACTGACAGGGCGTACAGAGCTCCCCACCTGATGTGTTTTGTGCCTGAACGTTGTCGCAGAGGCCCGCCGCGGTACTATCCGCCCATCCACCTGCCCGTTTTGGCTGGCTGGGCACCAACTAAAAGTGACAGTGCTTCTATAAGGTGCCATTCAGAAGGTGCTTCATCGTGCGTGGGTTTCCATGCCATGGCCGTCTTGCGTACTCTGCTAGCAATTTACTTTCTCAACATGGTTATGAGTAAGCTCAAAGTCGGTGAGAAGACTTGAGACGGCCGACGGACGACCTTAGGGACAAGCTGGCTGTTGCCAAGCCGCCTTGATACAGGGCTCCCACTATTTTCCCGATTCTGCTCGTCACGTCAAGTAGGTGCGGAGCTCTCAGTAAGGCAGACTCGATGTCTCCAGCATTCTAATTTTCGGTGCTGATCACTGTGATTATGGAGCTGGAGTTGCCGCCCTCTATCTGCTTCCCGCCTTTCATTTGCACTGCCCGTTTCTCCTCAGGCTGGGGTCGGGACAAGCCTGGTCCAGGCGAGTCCCCAACTCCCCAGCGAGTTCCATCAACTGTCGCGATCGATGCAGGGTACGTGGGTGGGCCAATCTCATCTGGTGGCAAAACAAGAGCAGGGAACATCACTGATTGCAGAACGCGTAGAATAAAATGTATTATGTTCGCAGATGGCCACGCAATCCTTGCATTCTGCAAGGGCGACAGCGAACGGGGCCGAAACTGTTTTCGAGGGGAACGACAAATCTACACCGGCTTTTTTTGCTCTACAATTGTAATTATATTTGCTTTTTACAGTTGCGCCTCACTTCTGTAAACGCCTCACTCGTTTTCGCCCTGAGAGGCTTGCTCATGCGGTTGATTAGCTCGCCGCGGGTGGCAAAACAGGGCAGGGACGCCGTCCCCAACCCGGCAGTTGAGGCATAGTTGCCGTGCTAGATGGACTCCTAGTTGCTTCATACCACACAAAATCCGCGCAATTTGAGTACGCACGCTCAAGCTAAATCCTTCAGTATCTCATATGCAAGGTTCATATGAACGCTGTCGATTAGCTTCCTAATTCATCGGCATAAGCTTGAAAGCCGATGCCGAAGCAGATGGACCTTCCCGAGGCAGATCTCTCATGCAGCCTGGTCGTTGATGTATATTCCTCCAGCTGGGCAGACAGCAAGGCGTTCCTCGCCCCTTCATGAGTGAAATCAAGCTTGCTGGTTCTCATGTTGCTCCCCGCCTCTCCCCACGCCGGTAGAAGCAACAAACAGATGGTAAAAGCTCCGTAAAAGAGGAGCGATAAGGAGCTTTGGTCACATACGTGCAGCGATTGCTCTTTCATTTGGCCCCCCCTTTCGTTCTCTAGCAGCGCCTGGCTCGGGAGGCAACCTCGCCCCACCACACACCTTTAGCTTTGCCTCACTCGATGGCGCCGCGTAGATGGAGCAACGTACATGTCACAATTGTTCAGTGAATTTTCGGTCCAGGTCATTTAGAACGGCTGGTCCCATATCTACTTGCGTATTGTTTGAAAGTGACAGCTAAAACTCAAGCCAGCCTTCCGGCCGTTCCAAACTTGTCACTAGCCTTCCCATCCACCTATTAGTTATCGGCCTCCACGCACTTCCCAATATCAAATCCTTATTACCTCCTTGTATTCTTTTTACGGCATCCGGTTTTGAAGTTTCTCGCCATACCCAATACTTTGAAATTTGAAACCCTCGGGATGTCGCAGTAGCTATGATCAACAGTGTTGCATTGCTGCGCTGTACATTTTCCCTTGCGTCCCATACGCTGTTCGTCCTCCACTTCCTGGTGCGACTATTCCAGGCCTACGTTTACTGTTGCTTCCGTCACGGCTTCGCTGTTGTTCCGAGGAACCTGCAGCTACTTCTTTTCAATCGCTTTTTTCGAAGTCTCCTGTCGCCACCCGGCGTCTACAAAAGCAGATATGCCAAATCCCGACTGATTGGAAGATCAAATTCCTTTGTCGCGCGGCGTGCCGGCACTCCCAAAACCCTTCCCCCGCCAAAGCTTGGCCTACTGGTACAAGGACAAGCAACGGATGGCCCCCCAAAGCAATCCAGCGCCCCCTTTCCAAAACACCACAAGCATGCGGTTGCTGTTGGCGATGGCCATGCGCCTCAGCTTGACAAAGCCTTGAATACGATATTTAATGCTGTCAAAAAAATTGACCGGGATCATGGCCTTCCTGACAACCTCGCCGCCGTGCAGCGCTTGCCCACTGACGCCTGCCAGAAGCCTAGTGCTTTACGCGGTCCCATCACACTTAGACTCTACCTTCCATTTGGCGATGGAGATGTCCTACTTGCCAGTTCAAAATCGGAAGTTTATCTTTTCGTCCGCACCATCCCTGCCACGCCAGGTGGCACAAAAGCTCCCCGTCGCGCTGCCGCTCCTCGTGGC
>JANAKD010001067.1:0-10159 GCA_027627215.1 Lecanicillium saksenae | reverse complement strand
GTCGACCTGACGACGGGTCTTGACGAGATCGAGCGGCGTGACGGCNGGCGTGGGTGAGGCCCTGGCAAATATTAGCTGGCAACGGACCTTACAAGCAGGCGGGCATTGACTTACACAGGCCATCAGACCGCCGAAGGTGCAGGCGGCATAGTACGACGGCGAGTAGAGCTCCATCTTGCCCGTGTTAGGCTTGGCCTTGGCCGCGGCCTTGTCGAATTCCTTTTGCGCTTCGGCGCTCAGCTGCTTCGCCTTGTCCTTGGCGTCGTCAATCACGGAAAAGGCACCATACAGCTCCGGGCGGGCCTGGTACGGCGTCGGCTTSCCTGCGCGATGCGAGCTCTCGCCGTGGGCGCATACACGGTGCCCTGGACGGCGTCCATGGAAGGGTAGTAGGACACCATGATATGGAAAGTACACAAATGAGAAACAATGTAGAGGGAAAAAAAAGAAGGAGTGGCGATTCCGGGTCAATGCCAGGTGAGATTGGATTTACTATTCAAGAGAGGTAGGCTATATGGGAAAAAAGTGAGGAGGATGCGAAATAAATAAATACCTCCAGTACAGCAGTACGAGGAGACGAGAGCTTGTATGAGGCGGGAGGAGGTTTTGTGGAGAAGAGAGCCGCCGGGCTGTCTTGCCTCTATGTAGCACGCCGAGCTTGAGGCCAAAGCGACGTCGTGATGCCAAGTCAGGTCCCTGGCAATATGGGTGTCAAATTGTGTGTTGCGGCTTCGCGACACGGCAGAAACTGTGCGAACAAGATTCAACCGATCAATTAAAAAGTTGCAGGAGGCAACAAAAAATAATGTGGTGATAATGTGTTGGCAATCCAAAAAAGTCAGGCGCCGCCCGGAGTTAAGGAGGTGGTAGCGCGCCCGGCAACACACATTGGCAGGGCTGCAAGGAATCCGAAAGAGGAGGTGTGTGTGTGTATGCCTGACATTTGTGACATCAACGATTGGTCATCTGCGACCGTGGTCAGCACAGTGGGCTCAATGCGCTTGGTTTTGACCTTTTAAACCTTTTTGTGATGCAGCTTGTTGGGTTTCGGTGTCTTTGACCAGTTATTCCCGTGCCATGGTGTTTTACACGATCGGGGCGTCATTTTAACACCCATCAAGTCCGGGCCAATTCGTGCACTGTCGCTCAAGGCATGGGATAAGCTACTGGCACATTTTGCTTATTTCCATGGGTCCGATTCAATGGCAAGTGCCGCCATCGTTCAGTCATAGGATGGCGACCCCGTAACGAGGACCCAGATAATAGAGCTCTGACTGCTCACGAGGCCATTCGCAATATACGGAGCTCCTGTGGGGCGCGACGCCGGACGCGCCCGGGCTGAGCTCCGACCCGCGCCGAGAAACCTGGCTACTGCTCGCCGGCAACGTTTGCTAGGGAGTTGTTTATTTTTGGGACTGTGCAAGTGCTGATGTGATGGCAAACTGCATGTATCGTGACTCATTGGCGGTGATAGACTGTATGGAGTTTGCGTTTCGCCTTCCATAGCAAGGTCAAGTAAGATACCAATGAGTTCCGTGGGTGAGAGTTCAATGGTCACCAACGAGGCTGTAAGTGGGCCAGAGCTGCGACAATTCACGTCGCCTAAATAAACGAAATAGGAAATGAGGGATATAATTGAGTTGCTGAGTAGCACCAGGATAAATCATAACTTGTCAATAGACTCATATCGACGAGGGGCGTAATCTACACGCTCTCGGCTTGACACGCTGATACAACAGTCTCTATCGAAACGGGCACGAACGTGCATCCTAGTGCATATAAATGGTATTTTCAACTAATAGACTAATCATTCATCAGCAGCACCATTCTACTGTAGCAAGTACTGGCTCGTCACGGAAAAGTCACTATCCGCGTGGCCGTCCGCCGCAGCCTTGCGCACTGCATCCGCAAACACAACCAGGCCATCCGCATTCACGTTGACATCCCTTGCCGCCTCCGTGATGTTGTCCAGGCCCGCCAGCATCATGCCCAGCGGGTTGCCGCCGTTGTCGCTCCAGTTCTGCGCGTCAATCGTCTTGGCCATGCGCGCGAGCAGCGGCGCCAGCGCGGCCATGATGGGCGCCGTCACCTGCTCCGTGCCGGGTGTAAGCTTATTCTTCTTCTCCTCCTCCTCCTCCTCCTTGGCGTCGCCAGAAGACGCCTGCCGAGCGCCGCCGCGGTTCCTGCCGGAGCGCTGTAGGATGCCGAAGCCGATGAACGCACCCTGGAACAGGCCGTACATGGCGGACAGCATGGCAATGTCCTGGGCGGCGGCGGCGTCGACCWCCGCTTCATCCTCGCCGTCATCATGCAGGAGTCGGGCGGCTGCGTGCGCGTGCGCACGACAAACTACGGCGTGCGCAACCCCGGCCTGATGCAGGACCACGACGGCGAGGCGACGTGCAACGACAACGGCTGGGTGCAGAACCCGTGTCCGTCCGACACCATCTACAAGATGATCTCCGAGGGCACGGCCGGCACGGCCAAGGGCGAGGGCCTGGCGCAGACGCTCAACCGCCAGGGCCGCGGCGACGTCTCGGCTTTCTACCGCGCCGCGCGCCTGTACAACTCGGGCTCCATCTCGCACACTGGCAACCTGCAGGACGGCATCGCCACCCACTGCTACTCGAGCGACATTGCCAAGTAAGTATCCTCCAACCTGATGCAGGTTGAGGTTGTATGCTAATGGTTTTCTTACAGCCGTCTTACTGGTTGGGTCAACGCCCCGTCCAAGTGCAACTGCGACAACAACCCCGGCAGCTGTGGCATCCAGACCAACTAAATGCCAGCTGTATGATTTTATGAGTAATTTTTTGGGTATATATTCTGAGCTGAAAACTTCGCACGGGATGCGCAAAGAAGCTCTGTGCTTTGCTTGTATATATTTGAGGCTACCCTATAAGG
Organism: Lecanicillium saksenae; assembly: GCA_027627215.1. NCBI lineage: Eukaryota > Fungi > Ascomycota > Sordariomycetes > Hypocreales > Cordycipitaceae > Corniculantispora > Corniculantispora saksenae. The sequence goes on along the minus strand of JANAKD010001067.1, from coordinate 7,255 downwards.
GTATGCTAGATGGCTATCACGCCGGACTTCTACATGAAATTTCTTACACGAATAAAACGCTTTTATATGAAAATAATTTATTTGACTTCTAGTAAGTGTATCGTATTGGTTGTTTGCCTTCGGTTTCATATCATGCCTGCTGTCCGCTACATGAAGGTGCGAGGTAGGCTGTGTAACTTGTCCGCTGGCAATGTCAAATTTGGTACCCGGAGCTTCACGTCCATGCCGCCGTCTTTAAAAACAACGAGATTATCCAATATAAAATAGACCAAATGGCTCAGATTGGGAAGCGGGTTTTCCATTCGAGGCCATGTGGGCAATTATTGGGGTCATGGTAAGCTATATTGGCGCCACAGGCAAGCCGTGCCTTGGCTACGTGCAGCGAGATCGAGATCTCTGCCATGACTGCGCATACAAACGCCGTCCAAGACAATTTCTACTTGCAACCCGGGCTTAGTCTATCCCAAACCAGGGTTACCCGAAAATGCTCAATTCCGCGGCAGAGGTGCAGCCAGCTCCAAAAGCTAGCTCAGGAACTGCGGCGCTGTGAATGGCGTCATGGCTGATCGGATTGCAGTAGTAATCTAAAACCGGATGCAGGCTACGTCCAATTCTGGCATGGAGGAACACACTCAAGCAAAAGCCCAATGGGTGTGCAAAGTAACGCATCAATGAACCAGTTACGAACTTTTTTTTTTTATTTTTTTTTTTCGTTTATATTTCAATAACAGAAACGTAAAGCTTGTAGCGTTGTGCGCGGCCGGACCCGACGGGAGCCAGAGCGTTGTTTCTAGCTACAAAAGAGCCCAAAGCGGTATCCGTACGACGCTACAGTCTTGTACCAAAGAAAACAAGCCACCGACAGATGAGGGATGGTTCGCCTACACTCAGCTTTCATGCATGTGAATGCCGATTTAAGGAAGCAACAACTGCAACGTCACGGCGTAAACACAAACTGATAGAATGCCCGCTTTGGGGCCGCTCGGGAAATCGGGTCCGTTTAGTTTCAATGTGCTTGGTCACGCTATCTGAGCTGAGCGAAAGACCACCAGAGCGACGGGGAAGAAAATCAAGCCAATGCTTCGCCTACATGCTGTTCTTGGCTGGTAGAGTTTGTACACTGAGCGGAAAAGTGCTGATCAACTGCATGAAGCTGAATGACGACACGACGAAGGGAAAGTCAGCTTCGTTTCGAATGGAGGGGGGAGCCTACAACGAGCCGATCAAGCGTCTGAGCGATCAGCGCCAGAGACACAGCTTGGTGAAACGCACATCACCACTGCATTCAGCTGTGCTGGGTATCTCTTTCTGCAAATCCGTCAACAGAGGGAAGCTGTAGGCGAAAAGGAAGACGTGCGTGTGTGTGTTGCTGGAGGTTTCGGATGAAGGATGGCGGACCATCCGAGCAAAAGCTGAGAAGAGAATGCCCGACATTACCTATTCGGGCGACCATCTGCTCAACGCCAGCTCGTCCGCTGTCACTGTCCATGCTGGCCTGCCGCATGTTTCTCAGCCTGGTTCAGCTTGGGCGCATTTAAGAAATTGGGCGGCGGCGCTGCGACTAATAACACCAGATTGCAAGCCCGCAGGACGTCTAGAACACCATTCGTGGTGCGCCTTCTGGGGGCCTGTGGCGGTGAGTGTTGCGAGCCTCGCCAGGCCCGCTCCCAAATGCCGCAGCGTCGGGCTGCGACTGCAACCAAGTATCGGATGCTACTCTTTTGTTTCTGATGGGCATGATAGGATCGTTGGACAATTATTGCCATTTTTCTTTTTAGTTACTTCTCATGGTGCATCGCATGAGGGCACAAGTTCCCCACCTGGATAGGTTGCGCGGCCCCTCCGACTCCTTTGGTGGTCTGCATAAGAGCGGCGCCGTTATTGCTCGGCCGCCCAGCGATTGCAGAGACAGGGATAGCAGGGTGAGCCAATAGTGAGGCCGCGATCGTGGCTGCATGCACGCAGAGTAAAAGGTGGTGTGGTGTGTTGTGTGTGGCACGGTGACTGCGAGATGCGCGCGAGTGCTTGCTTCAGCGCATCTCACCATTTCGGCTGCATGCAAAACATTGATGTAGAAAGTGACGATTCAGTTTCTGAATTGATACAATCTGTTTTGATAAACAAGATTGATAAGAAAAAAAACGACGGGTACCCTCTATCGCGCAAAATGTCTCACAGGATCGCTCTGTCGAGACCAATGTACAAGGGGACCAGCGGGCACCGTCCAAGCTGACACAGGCGCACATGCACTAGTTACTGAAACAAAAACGTGTCCTGGTAGGAATCGCAGAAAAGAAGGGCCCCATGATGGAGGTAACCATGTTTGTCATGGGTATACTTTCTCGTCTTTCTTTTTGTGAAGCCATCTGCAGCGTACAAGGCTCGCTTGGGCACTGTTACCGTCTTGGTGTCTCACACGCAGCAAGAGGAGTGGTGAGCACACCAGCCAAAGAGGTGTAGTTGCGCTGGGATGTCCCTTGCTTTTCTCCACAAAGCGCGCGTTGTGTTGTACAGGAAGGAGATGCGATTGTCGGCAGTGGGCTTTTTGGATGGGGTGTGTGGCACGACCACAACGCGCGCACAGTTGACAAACATGCGATTCCTGTCAATATGGGTACAGCTTTCAGCTACGAGCGGACACCACCAGCGGTAGGGTTTAATAGCGCGCCAGCAAAAAAACTGATGCGAGATTGGGAAATGTACGTATAGGAGCGGCAACTAGTTAGCTACGAGGAAAAGTCGACGATGGTGGGCAGTGTGACGACCAACAAGGAAAAAGAAAAACAAACTGCATCCTGCAAAAGGCGCAAAGGCTTGCAGTAAGACCATGGGAAGTGTGGGAAGTGGAGCGATGGATTCTCAAAGTCAGCCCACGCGGCGCGCAGCCGTGTATGGAGTTGACGATGGTACAGGTGTGGGAGCGATCTGTGAACGCGGCATGCAGCGGGAGAGGGGGGGCCTTGCGGGATAACTATTGAATCTAGCGTTATTGCAGCCTTGTTTTTTTCAAAGACAAAAGTCTGAATTGCCTCGGACTGGATAGCGGGGTGCAATAACGCATATGCATAGGTCATAGTAATAGTTAAAAGGCGGTAACCAAAGTGACACCCTGTGCGATGGGAGCTGTCCCTTGCGAAAGCTTATCAGGACACACGGCAGAGAGCTGTAGATTGCTGGATTGGCGTTCCTTGCAGCACCTGGGACGAGGGTTGCACGGCAGAGTGAGGGACCTGTGATACAACAAGCAAGGAAAGGTAGATTGACGGCGAGGAACAGGCTGCTCGGTAATATATCGTTGAGAGCAAAAGAAGAGAAAAGACAAGACAATAAAAGAAGAGAGAAAAGAAACACGGCATTTTAAAAACAAGTGTCTTGCGCGGATACAGTTGGCTGCGTCCGCATTTCCTTTTACGTCTTGGGACCGAGACAGGGCCGGCGTGGCTGGTGGGACAGCAACTCGGGCCAGTCAGGCCCGTTCTAGGCCAGTTCCAGGTTTCCGAGCCAATTCCAGGCGCAAACAGAAGGAGGCAGGTCCTTTTCTCTTTTGCGCACGTTGCAGTGGCTTGATGCGTTGTGTCTACATGCGGCAACTCCACCAAGGGGTCTTAACTTGTGCTGGCAGACTGTGTCCCAGTTGGACGGCATAAAAGACAACTGCCAATTCTCGTCATTTACAACGTCAATTGCAATCAATCAATACCATATCCATCTTCTTCCCGTCCTCCTCGACCTGCCCCCTGCAATCTCGCCTACATATTACATCATTCTGGCGAGGCCGCCGCCCCGTCCATCGCTAGCGTCCACTAACAACAACAACAGAAACTCCACAGCGCCAAAAATCCGCTGTAGGCCGCCTGTAAGCCTGCTCATGGCCCCTCCCCCCCCTGTAATCATGGTGCACCCCCGCCGTCCGCCGACACGCCTGCACCCAATCATTTCGTCTCCCGGCCGCTCATCCGGCCGCGTTCCAGCTGAGGCAAGGAACAGGGGTTTATCTTTTGCCGTATGGCTGCTGCTGCTGCTGCTAAATCATGCCTCTTTGGGCAAGTATTTGGGGCCTCGTTCAATGCTCTGCTTTGGGGGTTCCGTGCTGCGAGCGAGGGTGAGCGGGCGGGCGGGCATACATGGCACGATGAGCGCGGCACAGCGTGCATTTCGATTCCTAAGCCGAGCTGCTCGTTTGCCGCAAAATGTTAAGGGCTGATTGAAAACTCGTCAAATTGTGCGCGATTAAGAATAACCACCATGGACAACCGACCTCGTGCGAGCTTCTCGTTCCAGCTAGAGGCGGCCGTCCACAGCGGATACTTACAGTGGGCTGTTTTGGCACCTACAGTGGACTGCCTAGGTACCTCTGGACTGCCTACAGCGGACTGCCAGCCTGTCCTGCCCTGCTGATCCCGCTGGCCCAGGCGGCTTCTGGTCCTGGCCTAGCGCTGTTGATTCTGTTTTAGTGCTTGGCCCCCAGTAGGATTCTACGCCGTCCAGCCTCTTTTTTATTGATTTTCTGCTACTTTTTAAGTGATGTGGTGGTGTCGTCGTGGCCACTTTGCTGGGTGCTGGCGCTGTTACTGCCGCTGCTCCCCAGCCAATCCCGACTCTCGCTCCCCTCTTCACCCTTTGCCTTGGTCGCATCCATCCACCCTCCATCATCCATCCTCCACACCACCACCCCCGAGACCCAAGACCCAAGACCTGACCTGACGAAAACACGGCTCACGCTAAATCTTTCGGTCGAAAAAAACGTGCTCCTCTCCTCCATAACCCATCTGGCCCAAATTCTGCCTTGGTTTTATCCCCCGGCCCCGGACGCTCCTCTGCGCTGCGCTGCTGCTCCGCTGTGGTGTGCCCCCAAACTCAAAAATACCAACCCGCCCTCCCCTCACCAATTCTTCCTCTCCTTGACAGCCGCCGCACCGCAAGACAGAAAAAAAAGGCCACAGGGCAAAACACGACAAACTCTAAAACTTTAATCAGCCCTCAACCCGAACCTTACGGGCAAGCCCAGCTCTGCATAGGCACGCCCGGTGCGTTTTTTTGCTACACCCTTCAGCATGATGGAAGCTCCGACGCGCACTGGGCCAATGGATCCTGCCACAGCTATGTATGGCCACTCTCGCACACGAACGACTTCTTCCAACGTCTTTCCATCGCAACATTCCTCTCAACACCAATACCAGCAGCAGCAGCAGTATCCTCCTCAGAATCAGTACCACCACCAGCAGCACCATCATCAACAACAGCTGCACCACCACCACCATCAGCAGCAGCAGCTTCACCCCCAGCACCAGCAGCCGCCTCACCACCAGATGCATTCTGCTCAGTACCACTCGCAGCAGCCGCCGCCGCAGTCGGCCTCCAATCCTCAACTATGGCGTCGTTCGCCATCCATCGGCACCTTTAGCACCACCTCGAGCTTTCAGCAGCCCCCTCCCGCCGCCTACCGCACCTCGACAAGCGACCTTCGCCGCTCGACCTCGAGTCGTTCCATCGACAACATGAGCCACCCGGGCAACGCCGGCGGCGGCGGCGGCGGCGCAAACAATTTTTTTTTCTTCCCGCCGCAAGACGGAACGGCACAGCCGACCACTTTTTCTTGCGCAGTTGTCTCACCTTGTTGACGCGACTCAGATTTTTTGGCAAAAGAGTAGTGGTGGGTTGGCAAAGTGGACGCGACGAGAGAGGGGGTGCGGCCGGTTTTTTTGGGAGGGAAGGGAGGAAAAGAGGAGGGGGAAAAAAAATATTTGGAACGTGGGAATCTAACAAGAATTCTCCTGGTGACGATTTGAGCTGAGCAGAAACGGGAAATATCCCGATGACTTCTCGGCTTGTCGCATTCTGTTTCGCGGTTGAGAGTCAGAGGCTGACCATGATAGGCACTGGGGCCGTTGTGTTCACGCTGGCAAGAGTCATGTTGGTGTGTAAGATCTCTATCCAGCGTCATACCCACTTGCACTAGCACTACAACACTATGTAATCACTGTTCCATTATTAGCCGAGTTGGCAAAACTGTGCATGATGCCCGTAGAGCAGCTGGTCGGCTCAATTACCGCAATATAGAGTTAGACAATGATCTTTTTTATAATTTTCAAATGTTTTCCAATTTCAACTAGAGCTAAATATCTCGGCCATGATGCTTCATTAAGTGAAGCAATATTAACAATATAGCAAGTCTTTTTCCGAAACCCATACTTTTTCCAGTCTATAACAAAAAAATCGAAATCGACATCTCTCTCCCAGCGTACTTCGTCATTAGCGCAACGACTCGCCGGGGGTATCTCTAAAATTTTCAGCAAAATAAAACAAAAACATAATTCGCACCAAGCTTGGTGCGCTGCGCTGTGCGCTTTCCGGTTGATAGTACAGGTTGCCCTTGCATTTCCGTCTTGCGCATCGTGCCCGTGTCTAATAGACCCTGATATCCATAAAAGGAAGATAAATAAGAAATAAAGCAAATACTCCGGGGTATAAAGTTTGGGTATCCAGGCGTGCTCCGTCCACGGATAAACAAAAAATCAGATTAGTGTACAGTCTGACAGTGCCATTCCTGGGGCGTTGGGGGAAATCCATGTGGTTCGTAGCTCCAGTGGGATAAAAAAGTTCTGAGATCCAAATGGTTCGAATGGACAGATAAAGAAAAAGAAAAAAAAAGGAAAATTCCAGGGAGCCACGGGTATAATACAGGCTTTGGGTGAATTCTCCTTGGGGCGTGAAGAGGGCCGTTTTCCAATGGTCCAATCCAGGCATTTATCGGGTGGGGTTCCGGACAATGTCATCACAGTTGGCATCAAAGCGAAGGATGAAGAGGCGGATGCTCTGCATAAACTTGTCGGTCTTTTCGCCCTCACGGTCGGGGCCGAAGAGTGTGTGGACAAACTCCACACCAGAGCTCTTACCCAGGCCGGACTGGCGCTTCTTGGCGGCCTTGAGCATGGGGGCCTCGCAGGCCTTGAGTAGGGCACGCAGCTTGTCCATGAGACGCTCGCCAGACTCGAGGAAGTCTTCCAGCATCTCACGGCTCTCTGGGTTGCGAACCTTGCCGATGACACTCTCGGAAACCTTGATCTTGGAGTTGAGCTGGATCAGGAGAAGCCAAAGTTCGCCTGCAATGTCGGTAATGGGAGCGGTGCGGCCCTCACGGTACACAGTCCAATCGAAAATCCACTTGCCTAGGCTGTTGAAGTCAAAGACACTGCCAAGTAAGAGAATAGGTCGCTCCTCGGGATCCCAGTTCTTGAGGGCATAGCCGGCGGGA
>JANAKD010001066.1:0-10161 GCA_027627215.1 Lecanicillium saksenae | reverse complement strand
TGCAGGGCGCGCTGGCGGAGGCCGCTAAGAGCGGCGACCGCATCACTGTGGCTGTCGCACACAGATTGTCGACGATCAAGGATGCGAATGTGATTTGCGTGTTTTACAATGGTCGCATCGTGGAACAGGGCACGCATGGAGAGCTCATTGCGCAGGGTGGCATGTATCGCAAGATGTGTGAGGCGCAGAATTTGGATTAGACATTGGAACTGGAGTTTAAGGGTTTAACAATATCAGGATTTGATTTGCATAGAGATATTCACTAAACATACTAATATTATTGCTTGACTGAATTCTCCTCGCGCTCGCCTCAGGCTGAAGTATTTTTAAAATGGCTTAGTCCAAAGCATACTTTCCATTCCAGGACTAGATTTATTCTTCTCTGGCCCGTATTACACGAGCGATCGGTGCCTATCTCGTCCAATTCCAACTCTCACAGATGATTCCCTCGCACAAACCTGAGAAAGGTAGCTCACTGTATATATCATTTTTACGCTCATAACGGATTTAGATTTGCCTCAAATACATCGCACACTATCTAAATATCGCTTGTTCTTCAACTTTCTGTGATATAGCCTCATGCACTTCCGTGTCTTCGATAGGGCTGGGGCGACGATTCTTGCGGGCCATGTAGGAAAGGCCAGCACTCCAGATGATCAGCGCAATCGAACAGCCAATCATTGCCCACATGCCTCGAATGAACCATGGAGCCCGGGAGGCACCATAAAATATTAAAATCCACCACGCGTTAACCGCATTGTTCCCTAGGTTCATCCCTGCGAGGACCACACCTCGGAAAACTGATTGCTCGTAGCGCATAGCATCATTACACCATGCGAAAAAGGTTGCTTGGCAGGCGTATACAGAGCCGGCCCAATAGTAGGCAGCAAAGACGATAGAGGTGGACGTGGAGCTGGTGGGGTGCTGCGAGGCCACAAGAATCATGATTGACGTCGCAATGCCAGTGATGCCAATCCAGTAACCAACCAAGTAGCGTTTACCGCCGAGAAAATCAGTCAGCGTAGCCCAGAACAATGTCGATACAATTCCAACAGCCGGAACCCCGGTTGGGTAGTCATTCAGCTGGGCTTTGGTATACTTGTTCACAGGGTGCTTCTGCATGTACAGAGCTAGGAGAGCGTTGCTGCTGAACGATTCAGTCTCGCCGGCAATGACCCAGAGCATCACAAACCCCCACCAGTACCATGACGTGAGAACCTTTTTGACAAACGCCAAGGTCATAGGGGATTGTTCTTCTGCTTCTGATTTGGGTATCCGCGATCGGGCAAGCTCCCTCTCTTCCTCAGTCAAGTAAAATGCCTTGGACGTTTGCGGTGTGTCGGGGAAAAAGATGAAGCCGTATAGAGCGACAGGCATCGTAATCAGCCCGTCGATGATAAAGAGCCACCGCCAACCTGTCAGCCCGCCTCGACCGTCGAGGCTCTTGTTGAGTCCCGTCTGAATGAAGCCGCCAATCATGGTGCCGGCGAGACCAGATGAGGTAAAGATGCCGCTACGCTTGCCAAGCTCGCGTTCAGTATACCAGGCTCCCAAAATATAGTGGGTACCGACGAAGGTTGAGGCTTCGCATATGCCTTGGAAAAAACGAATAGCCATGATGGATTGTGGGTTGTGTGCCGAAGCCGTGACCATGGTGAGCCCTCCCCAAAGCACCATCATGAGAGGGAACCAAATGCGCGGCTTGACGTAATGCAGGGATAAATTTGAAGGAATTTGTCCAACGACATATCTATGGGGTATTAGTTATCGTATTTCCAGATAAATTACGGCCGACCTACCCGACAGTAAAGCAAGTGTTGATCTGGGTGAGCTGATCTCCCACAAAGCCGAGATCATCTTTCATGCCCGAGACGTAAGCATTGTTCAAATTACTGCGATCGAGCTGTCAAGTATCAGTCGACTGTTCAGTAGTATGCGACTATTAGATACGTACATAATTGACGAAATAACTCAAGCAACAAAATGTCAAAATGAAGAAGTCGATTTTCTGAATGAGGACGCGCTCGCCTGGCTGGTAGGTACTGTGGAAATAGTCCTTGACCCTCGCACCGACGGCCATCCTTTTCCAGCTGCACGACGCCTACCTAGGGCAGTCGCCGCGGAACTGCTATCGCTTATTCAAGAAGCAGTCTGAGCAGGACACCAGGTGACCAGTGCCGAGACAGATACCTTTGGTTTTGAAGGAACGAAAGCTGCGCCAAAGCCGCCCACTTCGACAAGCCCCTTCTGGTGGAGAAGGCCAGTCCGCTGTGCAAAAGTTAGCCTTCTGGGGCAGATGGATTGTAGATTCGTGTCACGCCAAAGCCGCTGTGTTCGTGATACGAATTGAACGCGAGAGACGCGATACAAAAATGGTGTTCGGTGAAGAGAGAACAAAACGCGGCCATCAGCCCAGCGGATTCGTAAACTACCGGTTATTTGTCCCTCGCCGCGCCTCGGAGGCTAGGCCAGGGTTCAGCTCGTAAGCGGTACTAGCTTGCCAGCCACCATGTCAATCAGGCTTCAGCCAAAATGAACCAAGAATACAATGGCTTTTTTATGAAACAGTTGAGCAAAAGTCATGTCTAGAGCATCACATATGTCGTAAATATTTATATATTCTGATTGATATAGTGCCATGATGCTTGACAGCAAGATAATGTCGCGATGGGAGCAGGTACCATTAGTGTAGGTCACCTGCTATCGTCCACAACGTTTAGACGCGACAGTCTATCTGGCATCTTCAGATCATTCTGGAGATGGAACAAAAGGCTAACAACTGCGATGATACGATTGGAAATCGAGCGTTGTGACATTGCCAGTTCCTCTTCAATTCATGTCTATGGAAGTACGAAGCAAGTTGGCCCAACACATGAGGCAACAGCGAAGTATGCGTCCAAGAGGCTAGCTAATTACTCTGGAGAATAAGACGCCCTCTTCACTTGCCGATTCCCCAGGATCTGCTTGTCTCCTGCCGCGCCTCGGAGTCGGTCATGGAGCAGCGCATGGGGCACAGGGTAGCGCCACAACTCCTCCTAATCCAGCAAAGAATAGGAGGGCGCAAAACTCAATACTGGCAATTATAATGGAAGGCCTTACGTAGATCTGGAATTTCAGTTTGGAATGCCGTTTCAAGTCAGGAGCGGTTCTTTCGCGGCAGGGCAGTATTTTTACGCATGCAGCTCGACATCTGGACGACGAAATACCACCTCGAGGGTTTCCCCGGCCTCAATTGCCGCTAGCCTCAGCACCAACCCAATTGCCACGCGCACCCCCACGATGGCGTATCCGCCCGGCCAATGCCGGTATCGGGTTTTGCGGGGAGATTATGTCCACGGACTCGGGTCTTGTGAACCATTTGTCGGTAGGCTTCCGTCGCACCATTCCGCTCTTCCTGCATATAATATTATTATTTTCCTGATTTTCCATTCTCGCTCGTCATCCTTAAACCCTCTCATCCCGCAACCACCATGGGGACGATTGCTGAGTCGAAGCAAACCTACGTGCTGCCGTCCAAATTGGACGTGCGGGCAGCAACCGAAAGCCCGGCGCCTATCTGGGAAGATATTGGTGCTCGAAAGAGAGCTCTTCTCAGTGCTTCTATTCCAAAAGAATGGCGTGTCCCGTCAGACCTTCTTCCCCCAGCTTCGCAAGACGATGTCACAATGTGGCCAACCACTTCCGGGTGGTTTACCCAAGAGGAGCTCGATATAACCGAGCAGACGGCGGCGCAGCTGGTTCCTAGACTCGCCGCCGGAGAGCTCAGCTGCGAAACTGTCACTCGTGCATTTTGCAAGCGTGCAGCCGCTGCTCATCAGCTGGTAAGCTGCTGCAGTTACTCCAATACTCACTGCCTCTACTAACAGCCCGGATAGGTAAATTGTCTATCAGAGACTTGCTTTGAGCGCGCCATCGCCACCGCACGCTCTCGCGATGAGTATTTTGCCAGGACTGGCAAAGTACTGGGACCACTTCATGGGCTCCCGATCTCTCTCAAAGACAATTTTAAGCTTGCTGGCTTGGATTCCACCGTCGGTTTTTCATCTCATGTTGGTGACGCTGCTGAAGTGGACTCCGCCCTAGCCAAAGTCTTGGAAGAGGCAGGCGCTGTCTTTTATGTTAAGACCAATGTGCCTACTGCGATGATGATTGCGGAAACCATTAATAATGTTTTTGGTCGCACTCTGAACCCCAGGAATAGACGAACTACGAGCGGTGGGAGCTCCGGTGGCGAGTCTGCATTGCTAGTAATGAAAGGCAGCCCTATTGGAGTCGGGACTGATATTGGTAAGAGTCTTCTGTAATTTCTTGAGGTTCATGTTCCTGACTTGGTATCACAGGCGGATCCCTTCGTATACCGGCTGCCTGTACTGGCATCTTTACCATCCGGCCTTCCGGTGGTCGTTTCCCCGTTCGTGACTGCCGATCAGGCATGCCTGGACAAGAGGGAGTCATGTCTGTCAACGGCCCCATGGCACGTACCCTTGAGGATATTACGCTCTATAGCAAAGTTGTTATACAGAGCCAGCCTTGGCTACGTGATGCTAAATGTCTACCCCTTCCATGGAAGTCCATCGAGCTGCCAAAGAAACTCAAGATTGGCGTCATGTGGGATGACACCTTGGTGCAACCTACACCTCCCATCGCGCGAGCTTTGCGCCACACAGTTGAAAAACTGTTGCTCGCCGGGCATGAAGTTGTGGATTGGCGACCGACCGACATGCTGCAGAGCCTTACCATGATTAGCAAGTTCTTTGTCGCGGATGGCGCTGTGGCCATTCGCAAGGAACTCGAGCGCACTGGTGAGCCGTGGCGACCAGAGATGGATGCTTACAGAGACGCGCAACCCATGAGTGTCTATGATCTATGGAATTTGCAAACGGAGAGGACCGCATTTCAAAACGCGAATCTGGATAGCTGGAACCAGGCTGGACTGGATGCTTTGTTGTTGCCGACCATGCCATATGTGACGCACAAGCATAATAGCACGCGACACGGTAAGTTACCGACCTTATTTTCCCTTAATTATAATTGCATATCTGACATGGAATCTTGCGACCGTAGTCGCTTATACTGCCGTTTTTAACATCCTCGATGTCTCCGCAGTATCCTTCCCAACAGGATTGACGGTTGATAAAGATGATATCGTTGGCCATGATTATGAGGCCTGGAGTGACACTTGTCAGGCTATTAATGAAGAATATGATTCAGATCTGCTATACGGGATGCCAATCAGCTTACAGCTGGTTGGCCGCAGGTTGGACGAGGAAAAGGTACTGAGCATGACTGAGTCTGTTTTGCAAGCTCTCTCGAGCTGATGAGGGTCCGCTTTGAACACAAAAACTTTCGCACGAATTCCATGCAGTATTTAGACCTGGGTTTATTTATGCATGCTTTGGCCGGACCTGCGCCAGTAAACTAGAGTCGTTTCGGAAAACTCAAAGGTGGCAAGGTTGACCTGCATAGTTCAAGATCGCGCTAGCTCGCTGACACCCTGCAAGTGGTCTGCGCTTTGCAGCTGAGTGCCCTGCTTCTTCAGCTGTTATTGTTTCGCCAATTCCGCTACTGTCTCCAAACGGTGTTCAGTAAAAGTATGATTAATAAAGAAAAATCTGGCAGCTCTAAAATCACATGCTTTCGATCCAGCGCAAGATAGAATCAAGGCCACTCGTGTCCAAAGTGCGACCGGAACAGGTTTCCAACCGTTGTCAACAACCCAGGAAGCTTTTGCATGGGCCTTCGTCATGGAGCGTCAATCACTTGCATAAATGAATATACATGACTGACCGAGCTATATTATGGCGGTGCTTGCTGTTGTGCCACCCCAAACATAACGTCAATGACTGGATTACTTAGCGCGTCTTGCGCATTCGTAGTATAGTGCTCTGGCTGTGTGGCCGAGGGGGATGAAATACATTGCTGGTCAAACATCTACTTCCATTTCAGAGGAACGCCTCTTTTAAAACAAAATAATCAAGCTTTTGATATTCCTCATCTCTCCAGTTATTCTAATACTTCTTATATTTTTTAATATTCTAATATTTCTAAAAAAAATTCATGTTTATCTCGCTTCAATCGGCTGTTGCTTTTGTCACCCCCTTGTCTGTTACTTGCTGATCGGCAACTGTCCACTCGCACCTATGAATAGAATGGAACCCGTTGGAGCTAGAAGCTCCATCCACGACAATGGGTGCATCATTGATCGAATCCAGACATACTTGGAAGGCATCGGCTTTTTCTGGCCTTGCTCTTTTCCCGGCTGCCTCTCGATCTGTTACATATGCGCCATTTTGTCTCTGATGCCAATAGAATCTTGGTCGCGCCAGCCACACCTGTTTTATAACTCTGCATCTGCATGGGATGGGCGACGGTGCGGGAGCGCACTGACAAGACTTGACTAGCTGTGACTTGCCCACGTAGAGTGACGACACGATCCAGGAAAAGCTTTGACAGGGCGCAACGCCTCACTTCCCCCAGCTCCAGCCAACGACGAGCTAGAGCCCGCCCCATGCGGTTTTACCCTCTTTCACGGGCAAACGGGTTTCTCGCGATAGGATGATTCCAAAGGACCAAACACCCCGCCCAGCGACTGGCCACTCAACGGATGCCGATGCTCCGCCCAGCAGCGGCCTTTGGTGGCCGAGAGGAGTTCTCATTGGCGATCGCCCGTCCTTGTGCCGGAGTGGGTGGTGCTGGTTGTGGAATCCAGGTACCTAGCGTTCCGCCGCACCTGCCGGCGGCGTTCTTGTATTTCTAAACCTGGCGCATACTTTTTGGTCATTATTAGTGGCTGTTAGCAGACATCCTTGCTTGTGCGGAGAAGTTGTGGTGGAGGGGAAAGCTCTTATTATGGGCTTTTCACTACATGTGGTCTAGAATACATGCATCCACCGTGAAAGATACTTTGGATTTGGCCTGCTGCCACACTGAATTCCTTGTAAAGTAAATGTATTGATGGCACGGTGGATAGCTGCATGTCCTGGCTTGTCTGGGTCCGAAGCGGCAGCTGCGGGAACTGCAGAGCTTTTGAGGTGTTTCCACTGGCTTTAGGCTTTCTGGAGACACTTGCGCATCTAGATTACCAACCAATCTAACATCATCATTTGTCGCATCTCGTTGATCAAAGCTCAAAGAAACTGCTTCTATATTTCACTCCCCAGCTCCCCTCTGCCTTCACGAAAAGTTCCATCATCTACCTTCCCCCAATCTAGTCAAAATGCCCGCCGTTAAAGAGGCCTTTGCCGCCCAACCCGTCGCTGTCCTTGCCGACACGCTGGTCGCTGCTGGCGATGCCGCGACGCCCCGCAAATTGCCTACGCAACAGCATCTTGACATCATTGACATTCGGGGCGAACAGGTCGACTTTAACCTCAAGGAAGAGATTGTTAGTCACTTGAATCCAATCAGCGGCCATCGCACGCTCCCGACGCTTCTATTGTACGATGAGAAGGGCTTACAGTTGTTTGAGGATGTATGTCGTTCTTGCTCAAGGCCCGTTTGATTTTCTCGCCCGGTCGCTGGTTATCAGCGAATCCCACATCCCATTGCTCCCCAGATCTCCCTACCTTTCCTCCCGGACGGCAACGTTTTGCCTGGACTTGTTCTTAACCGTGCGCTCAGATTACGTATCTGGATCAATACTATCTCACCAATTACGAAATTGAGCTTCTCACGAAACATGCTGCCGAAATAGCGAATCTGATTCCTGCAAACGCCATGGTTGTTGAGCTTGGAAGCGGGTAAGATAACACAATGATATTTTATTTGCGCCTCAAAAATAGCCAGAATTCGGTTGCTGACAGGTAGGATTCTCCGCCACCGTTTAGCAATTTACGCAAGATTTCTCTTGTTCTCGATGCTTTCGAGAAGATTGGCAAGCCAATTGATTACTACGCCCTCGACCTCTCAGAGGAAGAGCTGCAGCGCACTTTGCTACAGATCCCAGACTACAAGCACGTTCGAAGCCACGGATTATGGGGCACATATGACGATGGCAAAGACTGGCTGAAGCAGTTTGCCAATAGCGACCGAAACATTACTATTATGCACCTCGGCTCCAGCATCGGTAGGCATCGCCCACTTTCGTGTCCGGTGCTGTATCAACTGACATGTTGGCTAGGAAACTTTTCGCGTGATGAGGCCGGAACATTTTTGCAAGGTTTTGCTCAGGTGTTGAAGCCCACTGACTCTATCATTATTGGCATCGATTCGTGCTGCGATCCGAACAAAGTGTAGTACGTTTTCCCCGTTCCATGCTAATGTTAGCTCAATACTGACTTTTTCCAGTCATGCATACAATGGCAAGTAGAACATTGAGAACGTGAATGAATCAAACTAACATTCATTTCATTAGATTGCAAAGGCGTCACCCACTCGTAAGTCCAGGCCGACCCCAATACAGCATTGGCGGGCTAACCAGTTGCAGATTTATTCTCAACGGTCTTCGTCATGCCAATGCCGTTTATGGCAATGACGTGTTTAACCTCGAAGATTGGAAAGTCATTGGCGAATTCATTTATGATGAGGATGGCGGTCGTCACCAAGCTTTCTTGTCGCCAACGAAGGATGTCAATATTCTCGGTGTCAACATCAAGCAGGCCGAGAGACTCAAGATTGAACAGAGTCTTAAATACTCGCAGCTTGGTGGTGAGAAGCTTTGGCGCACTGCTGGCTTGAAGGAAGTCAAGCGATGGCGACGCGGTGACGACTATGGTGAGTTTCTAATTCAAGTGTGTATCATCCAATAGCTGGCTAATGAAATCTACCACTGCAGGTCTTCATCTTCTTCAGAAGACTGATTTGCCATTCAGCTCGTTACCTTCGCAGTACGCAAGCGTCTTACCCACGCTCAAGGATTGGTCTGCCCTCTGGCAGGCGTGGGACATTGTCACCAAGGGTATGCTGCCCGGCCAGGAGCTCCAGGAGAAGCCCATTAAGCTGCGCAACGCCTGCATCTTCTATCTCGGACATATCCCCACATTCCTCGATATCCAGCTATCCAAGGTCACAAAAACACCTGCCACGGAGCCGGCTTCATACTGGTGCATCTTTGAGCGCGGCATCGACCCCGACGTGGACAACCCGGAGCACTGCCACGACCATTCCGAAATTCCAGACGAGTGGCCGCCGGTGGCCGAAATCACCGCGTACCAGGGTCGCGTCCGTGCTCGCCTCCAAAAGCTTTATGCCGACACTGACAACGGCAGCCCCAGCAAGATGGCCCGCGGGGTCGCGCGTGGAGTTTGGGTTGCCTTCGAGCACGAGCTCATGCACATTGAAACTCTACTGTACATGATGCTGCAGAGCGACAAGACCCTGCCGCCTCCTCACACACCTGTGCCCGACTTTGCCGCTCTAAGCTCAGCGGCTAGACGCGCCCGCGTGCCCAACGCCTGGGTCGACGTCCCTAAGCAAACCGTCACTATTGGCATGAATGATCCCGAGAATGAAACGGATCCCACCGTCAACTTTGGTTGGGACAATGAGAAGCCGCAGCGAAAGCAGAAGGTTCATGCTTTCCAGGCCAAGGCCAGACCAATTACGAACGAGGATGTACGTAAAATGTCCGACCCCTACTGCAGTTGAAATGCAGCCACTAACCTTGCGATTTAGTACGCGGACTACCTCTACAGTACTAAGAGCAGTACGATCCCTGCGTCCTGGTCTATTATTGCAGAGGCCAACAACGGCAGCCCCGTCCTGAACGGTGCCAGCTCCGAGTATCCTATGCAGCCATACCTGAAGGACAAGGCTGTGCGTACCGTGTACGGTCTTGTGCCTCTCAAGTATGCCCTGGACTGGCCCGTGGCTGCTTCCTATGACGAACTGGCTGGCTGCGCTGCTTGGATGGGGGGTAGGATCCCAACCATGGAGGAGGCCAAAAGCATTTACACCTTCGTTGAGAAACAGAAGGAGGCATCTATGCACAGCAAGCTTTCTAACAGGGTTCCGGCAGTGAATGCGTGAGTTTTACAGGAGTCTGCGAGCTTTCCGTGATGCTAACTATAACCTCCTTAGCCACCTGGTCAATGACGGCGTCGAAGAGACACCGCCCAGTTCATCCTCGGTGGTCAATGGCAGCGGCGGCGGTACGTCGCTGTACATTGACCTTGATGGTGCCAACGTCGGCTTCAAGACGTGGCACCCCCAGCCTGTCACGGC
>JANAKD010001065.1:0-10181 GCA_027627215.1 Lecanicillium saksenae | reverse complement strand
CCCGACCTCGGCCAAGGTCGGCGACGTCGTCGCCGCCACGTTCCAGGGCGCCAACCCGCGCAACAACCTCCGCCAGGAGGACACCTTTGTCGCCGTGGAGAAGCAGGGCAGCGACGGCTCGTGGACGCGCTACAAGTCGGACAATGACTGGTTCGTCGTGTACTCGTGGCGCCGCACAAACTTTGTCCTTGGCTACAGCGAGGTCGACATGACGTGGGAGACGCAGCAGGGTCACGCGGAGCCGGGCACCTACCGCTTCAAGTACTACGGTGACTCAAAGCCCCTCATCGGCAAGATCAAACAGTTTGAGGGCACGAGCAACTCTTTTACCCTCTCTTGAAACCAAAAGAAGATAAAAGTGGTTTTGGGTAGGAAAGGGTGAAGAGGTTTGTTGTGGACGGCGATGAAACTGTATATACGAGAATGACGTATATGTTTGACGAGTTTTATTGGTTTTTTGCTATAATGATAACGTGCGGTGGGCTTCCTTTACTAGAATTCTAGCAGCATAAAGCACAGAGAGCTCCATTTCAACTGAGGAATGCAAGGCAACAACAGAATGCAGAAATTTTTCATATCGTGCACCCAATGTAATTTCATTCTATTTGTTTAGGTTACGTGATCTGTCAGGAGGTTCTAACCTTCTTGAATGTTGCAGCCCGTTCTCCTTTCATCTTGTGTTTGCTAGCTTTGTCCTCCGCTAGCCATTTGCGGCCTGAGCAAACCCCAACACACCTCCAAGCGTCATTTTCAAAACAGCCAAAAGTACATGCAACATGTGAAGAAGACGCTAGTTTCTGGGTTGCGAACATCGCCGCGCGTCAGTCAACAGCTACGCTGATGGAGAATCGGGATTAGTGGCCGTTTTTTTNCGGTCCTTACCCCCCGTTATCAGCATACTTTTTTCGGCAGATGGCCCTGGCCAAGACAAACGGGCGTGCCGGTGGAGGAGGGGATTTGACCAAGGGAGGGGAGGGGTAGCCTTGGGGGTGTGGAAAAGGTACCAAGACTTCCGGATTTCGTCATAAATGATATCGACGTTTTGAAGAAAATGATTGACACTCTGACTTGCATCACTTTCTTTTTCGGTATTCCTCTAACTTCTGTCTCTGTGCAACGTAGAATGTCTGACATTCATCCGGTGTGTTGTGCGTCGAGCCAGCCTCACCGAGAAGAATCGCTCCGTATATTATCTGCAGGCTCCAGATGCAAATGATGTCTCTTTTCGCTGTTTCGTTTCGTATGCCAGCTGGGGGCCGTTTATTTGGGGACATTTCTGCCACCTCCGCACCTAATACGCGTCGGTGCTTCCAGAAACCCATGGGCAGAGTGCAAGGGGTAACGTGTGTGACGGAGCACGCGAGTACAGGGAGAAAAGAAAAATCAGGGCTCAGCAGCATCGCACAGAAGACTCAAACTAGCAGGACGGTTAAGAATTACACAAGCCGAGAGCGCGTGCGCGACAGAAAACGACGCCAGTGCTGCCTGCTACGACAGCCCTGCTAGTCATACTCCCTCTTTCAGGTTTTTGCCCTCCCCACCGGCAGCTGCGGAACACGCAGAAGACATGGGTTACGCCTATCTGCGAGGCTTCACACCGGTAAGCTGTCTGTACGTCTCTTGCATGTACGTGGCAGCAACTTGGGTTGACTGCCATGCATATACAACAGTAAACTGGCGATGCTTCCTCGTGAGGGTGGTCTGTGGCAGAAAGAAGAGGGAGTTGGTGATTTTCGGGGCGCATTACATCCGAAATCTGCTGTGGCGATCTAGCCCTGTATTTGTCAGAAGGTTAGCTCTAGAATAGCAATCGGCCGATGACTTCAGGACAATGTTTCCACCAATAACGCGTGGCACGGTGCTTGCTGCGCTATGGTTGAGAAATAAATTGTCAACTATACTCACTGCAGCAGCTTGCTGTATTGCAGATCACTCTTCTCCTAGAACAAGCATACTATAGAGCCTTTCCTGGTGGCGTTACGGCTTCTTGCAGGCTCCCACTCACGCGCCGCAGGATGACACGCATACCGCCTCGAGGCAGCTCGTTGCAAGAGGACATTGTTTCTAACCAGCCAGTGTGGAGCTCAGTTGTACTTTTCGGTGAGTACATGGTATATGCCGTGGACAACGGGGAAAACATCAGCACATTGCGACGTTGTTGTTTCGGGGCGCTCAATTTGCAAAGCCTGCATTCCACAACACCCCGACGACATGATCTGATCCCTGCTTCCACGACCGTCTGATAGATATTTGGCCCGCTTATTAGTGCAAATAGCCGCCCGGGGCGATCAAAAAAGTCATTCTGCAAAGTTCTGTAGAAGCACGTCCCTGAGAAGCGGATCGTGTTTTGCATGTGTTCGATGGTGATTGCATGGTGATTCCGATGGCTAGCGTAACATAAATTCACGGCTTGTTGAATCTAATGACACAGCTGTTGTGCAGTTTGTTTGTCGCACCTTGTATACTACAATTTTCTCTGAAGCTATTTGTTGGCTGTAATGAGAGTTATGTCCTCGGTTACAGGAACTTTGCTTGCCGCGTTGAGCGGCAAGTGAAGGAATGATTTGAGATCAAGGTTATCTCGATTGATACAAATTGCTATTTGCAGTCTATTCATGTTGATAAATTTATTCAAGTTGGAGATGAACAACTTGACTGCTTATTTGGAGTCGTTGATGCCATGTTCACTGTGCTCCGCGGGTAAGCCCTTCGGTACGTACCAATGCACTATTCGCGTCATGTGCCAGCTTCTTTGAGAAAGCCTCATTCTGATGCTTACGTCGATTGAGGTCGCGTCATCTCTTTTCCATCTCCGCTCGCAGGGTTGCCTCTGGTATGACAGGATTTCTCGTCGGTAGTGTCGACCGATACCGAGTCCTGAGTAGCTCGAGACCAGTCTCCGTCGCAAATGCGCAACTTGCTCTTTACATCATGCTGATGGGTATTGACTGCCTGGTTAAACGCATGCTGGCGCACACTCCAACACGAAAAAACCCCTGCTTCCTAGTTGGATAACGTGGCAAGCCACCAGCCTCCGTCAAGTCGGCCCCCCCCNGGCCAGCCACATAGATTCAGCGTGTCGCAGGCTGAAGCAACCCATTTTAGCGTATCCGTGTCACATCTCAGCTGTTCAAGGTCTGGAGGTATTCCCTCCACGGGCCACTCCCGGCTGTATAGGTTGGCGCAGGTGAGCATCAATAAATCTCAACATTCACGACCCTCGACCCACTGTCCTGGTAGATCTTGGCGAAGCGATGCAGCCACAGCATGTCTGATAGAGAAAAAAATCGAGTTGGGTGATAATGACCTGACGCATTATACGTGGAAAGTGTGTCAAGATGTTTCGCGAATTTCAGATGCTCGCTCTAGCTGGTCACCTCGGTCAGGCGACGTCGACATGTATTGTTTGGGTGGATAAGCCAGGCAGGCCGCCTTTTGGGGTGCGTGGGCCGCGCTGGCAAGAACTTGCCAGAGGTGATTGCTTTGCGTCATGGAAAACAGAAAGGGTGTTTGATGAGCTGTCCAAACAATAACAGGCCGGGCAAAAGAAAAAGAAAAAGAAAGTTGACTGAGGCTCGAGATCTGGAAACAAGCAATGGGCAGCAAACAACAAGCAACCCACTTGCCCGTGTTGTCCCCTTTTTAAAATGATACCTTCCCTTGAATCCAGGCGGCATAAGGTTGCAAGGTGCATCATGCCTGCTTGATCCTCGGTCGCCTTCATCTCCCCGTCCTGGCACTGCTCTTCTCTCCGCACTCAACGGTTAGACCAGGGTCGACAGTGGGCGGTCCGACCTGGGGCCGCTGGGCCACCGTCACACTTCCTTCTTAATTCCTTCTGGGCCCCTGTTCCGGAAATCTCTGGTCCAATTTGTCTCGCGGCTCCAGCATGACCAGCAGAGGAAAAGGAATTCCGACAGGTTCTAGCCGATCTTGGTAATGATAAAAGAAAGCCTTTTGATGCACAGACTACACTCACACCCACGATATTTTTCTATTAGTCGACTAGCTGGCTTGGGCTGATGGACTAGTCTCGCGAACCACCACCCCCTTCCGCTGGGATCCGCAGGCAAGTTCAGCTCTGCAAGGTGCAGCCCACCGCCGCAAATGGAATACTAGCAAATGGGCAAACGCCACCATCATTGCGCAAGGCAACTACACAAGGCTACGGATCTCAATGCCGTGGGCTTTGCTGGACTTGTCCTCCAGGCAGAGGGCCGATGCAGCAACACTGTTTGCCCAGTGGTCGGTGCTTCGGTGTGTTTGGCAAGCAATGCTGCGTGACTGACCTGCTGGCAGTAACCTTGACAACAAATCTTCATTTCAAAGCAGGATGAATGTTTATTAGAGAGCCCAACTCATACAACTCGTACCCGCACTGCAGTGGGATAGCAAGCTGGGCCAGTCAGCGTAGCGGCCCCCGTTTCCGACGAGTGCAGCGAATAGCATTACCATCCTCGTCCGCAGCCGTGACAAAGCAGAACCCACAAGCACTTGCCTGAACAGGCATCTTGCAGGCTCACTGGGGCTGCCTTTGTTTAAACGTCTGGCCGCAGCGCCTTGAGATGCGACAAGGATACCGCTGCACGTCCAGTCTCCCCGGTGGCACATCCTCTCCACTCCCTTGGCTTCCATGACAGCTACTGGTGCAGCGCAGGCCATGACAAGAGGCTGGATCCTCCCGAAACTGGATACTCTGGATACTTGGTCACCATATCTCTGCCCAAAGAAAGGGGGGNTGTGCCATGTGTGGCCGTTGTCACAAACCTCCACCGCGCAGTCCCGCACCAGCGCCTGCGAGGACTGCTCCTCAGGCCATGCTCATGCCAGTCTCTCATGCGAAATATCGCCTGCCGGTGATTGGAAAGCGGGCCGTCTGGGTCTACCAGCGGTCTCCCTTGTAGTTGGCGCTGCGAGTGACTCCCCAATGAGCTTGATCGGCTTGAATTGCGCTCCTTTTATTAGCAAAAGGGCTCCTCCTGCTGCTGCAGGCCACACACTCTTTGCTCAATCTGCGGTGCTCCCGGCCTGCCTCTTTGTGCGGTGGTCGCGCTGCCACCAGATCCCACACACCCCTTCATAATAATTCAGGGCAAGGCAGAAAAAAGCAACGCGGAGAAAAATGGCTCTGTCCCAAATTACTGCCAGAGCGCACTGTCAACCGCCTAGAACATCGAGTTTCGTCTCGTTCCTTCTTTGGACCCATCTACTTTGACTTTGGTTGTTCATCTTTCTGTAGCTCGTCCTCCTTTTCCCTCAGCATCTTTCGTCTGTCTTCTGTCAAATGCGGTCTGTTCTTACTTTATTGACACCTCGTCCACCCCCAGCGCGGTTCTGTCAATAACTTTCTTTGCGTTACTCTTTTCCGGTGTCACAAGCTCCTGCATCTTCATCTTCGCAGTCGTGCCTGTGTGTCTTGCATGGTATCACCGTTGCGCGGATTGTACATGACAGCGGCAAACCAAGCCGTATAGCTTCGTCCCCGTTTAATAGCTCGGCCTATATATGCTTCGCTTCTCCTTTTCTCGGATTCGGCGCAGATCTTCCTTTCATCACCCGCAGTCGCTGGCTTTTCTACGTCGCTTGCCCTATACCCTGTCATTATAGTCGCTGTTCCCACTTTGCGATCTCTTTACCGTGTCGGCAATATGAGCACTTCACCATCAAGCAGTACCAGCGGGCCTACCCCGTGGCAAGACAGGCTCGAAGGTGTGTATCAATCATTTGTCACTGACAGCGAACACCATCCATAGTCTGACCCAATACAGAAGTATGTCGCGAGGCGCAGATCATGCCACCAGTCTTCCAGATAGTCTCCGATCGCCGAGGTTTGTGTGCCGTCTCTATATAGCAGGGCAAGGCTTTTGCTGACACGCAGCGCAACATCAGGTGGCAGGACAGCCTGGTCGAGCCGAGTTACTGTACAAGGGAAGACTCTAACCGCACGCTACTGGTACGATGGCAAGAATCTCAACAACGCGAAAGAGGATGCCGCAGAATGCGCCGTCAATTGGCTCAGTGTGAATACTGCCGGCGCTGCTGCAGCTTCCAGCACATATACTAGCTGGTGATTTCTCGGCCTTTTGCTTCGACGACTTGGACGAGCACTTGGCGCTCGATCAATCTTGCTGGCGCTTGAAACAGCAATGCTGCAATATAGCCTTGGTGCTGGAACAATGCAGCTCGATAGAATTTTCTGTGGTATCTGCCGGGTGTATACGAATTCACAAACTGGTGGTGGCTGTTTGAGCCGTCGACGGCGTTGCACCTGGCAGGCTCGCCCTGGGTAACACGGCATGGAGTCGGATGAAAGCGGAGCAGTGGCGGCCCACTAGCTCTCGCGGCTTGATTTTTTATAATGAATGACTCTCTTAAAAGGGGTTTGATGGCATGGCATGGGGATGGTCGGATTTTATGGCGGCATAGCATACGCGATTTGATACAGTAATTTACGCTGGGAATGGGAATGGGATACTATGGAGCTGGAGTTAGGCTTTGACCTACGGGAGTCCACAACAAAATAATGTGCAGATTTTGGGTAGCATTGGTTTGGTCTAGCAAATAATCGAGAATATCTTAATTCAATCTGGAACGGGATCCGACGGGAAGCACTCTAGGAATTTTCCTAGTGATGTGTAAGTTGGCGCCGAGGAGATCTCTGAGGAGGGGAGATCAGAAGGTGGACGTGAAACCACTCCGCAACGCCATCACAAAACTGTCATAGAACGAAGACACACAGACCTCATCTAGAATCAAAGCAGAGCTTGAATATAAAAACATTCTTACCACTCCGACAAAAGAAAATAAAAGATGGTGACTTACAGGAGGCTTGGTGGCGATGTATAGGGTAGGCTCCAACACCGGAGCGGATAAGCTCTGTTCCGAAGCAGCCAGGAGCTACGGCGACCCAGGAAATTTCGTCTGGCAACTCACCACGCGAGCTCCTGCGATTGCGACGACAGACTATACCCGCCCACCACGGGATACCGATTTTTCCTTTTCACAATGGCGGCCGCGATGCCCAGGGGAATCCGAATCCTGCATTCGTGCAGAGGTCTCGCCCTCCGCTCGAAGCCCGTGTGCAGCAGACCACAGGCTTTGCAGCAACTAGCGCGACCCTATCGTTTCCAGTCGAGCGACGCAAAGAGCCAATCCGCGAGCGCAGCAGGATCAAAGGCTGCGGCCGAGGCCAATTCGAATGCAGAGGTAATTTTACATGCTCCAGCGGAGTTGAAGACAGTGCAAGGGAGTATGAGGGCTGACGCTTGATAGGCATCTTCATCCCCTGCGAACCCTATTGACGCCATCGACGATGCGGAGCTCGAGAAGATGCTGTACGGCGGCCGGTCGAAGCAGCAGGGCGGCCTGACGGAAGCTCAGGAGGAGGTTCTGTACCGTGACGGCGCAATTCCCCCAGCAGCGGACGCCGAGTCCGTGCTGGCTGTGGGAGAGGCCGAAGCGGCGGAGCTGGAAGCCGCGGACGAGGCGGGCGAAGACATTCATAACTTGGGACACAAGTGGCCTCTGCCGCAGAAGCCGTACCCTGACGGCTTCAACGTCAAGAAGCGCTATCACCCGGTCGTGGAGCAGATTACGAGGCTGATGATGCGGGACGGCAAGCTGGCCGGCGCTCAAAGGGTGCGTTTTCCCCTTTTCTAGCATGGCTGCGCATTGCATGGCGCACACGGAAGATTTCACTAACTGGAGACTTTTGATACAGAACCTGGCGATGACGATGAACTTTCTCCGAATGGCGCCCGAACCGACGTATAGCCCCAAGTTCCCGCTGCTGCCCGGCACGCCGCCGGCGGCGCACCTGTCGCTGAACCCGGTGCTGTACCTGACGGTGGCCATTGACTCGGTGGCGCCGCTGATCAAGGTCAAGGCGATCGCGGGCGCAGGAGGCGGTGGCCGCGCGCTGGACATGCCGATGCCGCTGACGGTGCGTCAGCGCAGACGGCGTGCGTTTACGTGGATACTGGAGGCGGTGGAGAAGAAGCCGAGCAAGGGCAGCGGGCGGACGCAGTTTGCTCATCGCCTGGCGGAGGAGATTATCGCCGTCGTGGAGGGCCGCTCGTCGGTGTGGGAGAAGAGGAAGCTGATTCACAAGCAGGGCACGACGGCGCGAGCCAACGTGGACAAGAAGGTCATGGTCAAAAAGAGCGCCGGCAAATAGATGAAGTAAGGGGGGCTAAAAGTACGACGGAGGCGTCGTGCTTTTGTACATTTAGTTTTTACAGCCTTTCTTTGTTGTTTCTCATTTCGTTGTCCTGCCACGCATCGTCAGCGAGGGGCTGGGATGAGACTGTACAATATAGATGCCGAAAGGCAAAATTTGCATATGCTGATTTTGATGTATGTGATGTATGATTCGTGAGAGATGAAACGAGAGAATAAGACGAAGAAGAAGACGGGAGAGGCTTGGAGAATATGAGGTAACCAAGTTGTAAAAGAGAGATGTCATGGCGGGAATCAATGGCGTAGGTGGTGGACGTGGAGCGGGTGGGTAGTCGGGGTCGTGACATGGACGACTTCGGCCGGGCCGGTCCGTGATGATGTCAAAGTGGGAAAATGGACAGGGCAGCGTGATTTCGTTTCCTCTTTCCATATGTTGATCAGTCAATGGATAGTGATGGACTCTGATGTGCTGTCAAGAAAGTGGTGGCGAGGAGGTAGATACCTAGGTCTCGACCAATCCGGCCTGCTGAGTTAAAGAGGAGGATATGGCGGTTTGTCATGCCCCGCAAATGCAACGTCTGTCACTGTTTTCTCTGATCCCATTGCCCCGTCTGAAATGGGAAATGCATTTGAATTTCTGGGGTTGGATATAATTTTTACAGGTTTTTGACAAATTTGTATTACTTTGCCTGAAAAATAGGCCGTGGCGGTCGCGGACCCTTGGTAGGTACCTAAAGAGGAGCATGTGATGTGTGTGTGTGCTGCGAGGAACGGGGGGGCGAGCCTTGCATAAGGTTTTGGTTAGGCTCACGGGACGATCAGAGTGCAAAAGGACGCCAGCCCAGTTTTTTGGGGGCTCTAGACTGGTTTGGCTGGCGTCGTGGTGGTGGTGGTGGTGGTGGTAGTGGGTGTGTGCTGGGCCGGGGACAGGACAGGCCAGGGCATGACGGGCGGTTTAATCAATGTGAGACTGCGACAATTTTATGCCGCAGCAAGGATTTCAATGTTGGCTGTATTTGCTTCTTTTAATTCTGTGTGTAATTCTCGGTCAAGGCTGTGGTTGTCGTCGCTTACTCGTATCTAGGTAGGTAGAGAGGGCTTTGGCTACCTCTGATATGGCATGGGGGCGGGCCGCGGAACTTGCAGTGGCACTCACTTTGTTCGGCCCCCTCCACGTCCTTGTCAGCGAACCAACGCCGCTACTTTGCAACTGCTTTTTCTGCCGGCCCCAGCGCATCCATCCCCATGCTCAGCCTCTCTTGGCGTGCTTGCTCATAGTGTGTCGAATTATGGCGGTGGCGGCGGTAGCGGTAGCGGCGGTCTCTGGAGAAAGAAAGAGAGTGACAGACACAGACACCAAGAGATTGTGTTTGATGGGAATCTGCGCTCGGGTTGTCCTTCTCCTGTTCAGGCGCTAGCTCGAGACGGCCATGCAGCACTCAATCTTGCTTGCGTACCTTGCCTTGCCCTGCCTTGCCTCGCCTTGCCTATCTAGGTCGGCAACCATCTCTAGCACCCTTGAGCAGCCATCCACCACTCACCACTGTTACCCGCAAGTAGGAAAGAAGCTTATTATAATGCTCACCCAACTAATAAATGCCACGGTAAATGCCATTAGCCCAGGGAACGTGGCGTCACTGCTTGCGCCGTTGCTGGTAGAGTTTCGCCGCACCGCTTCTGCCCAGTGCCACCACCCCCAAAACCCGAACCCCACATCGTAAACCCTTCCCAGGCAGTCGGCTCATCGCAGGTCATTCGTCGAGCAAACAAGCAAAAAACCGTAGAGAGAGAGAGAGACGAGCCAGGGTTTCTTCTCCTTCTCCTTCTCTTCCGCCATCATTACTTCTCATCGCGCTTTGAAACATTCTCTGCTGCTATTGACGCTGCAAATCACGCCATTTCAAACAGCCACCCTCTCAGACATGCTGCTGCGCTTGGCCTCTCCCTCCACCTCGAGCCTCTGACATCTTCCCAGCCTGCGCCTGCGCCCCCGCAGCTCCAGC
>JANAKD010001064.1:0-10188 GCA_027627215.1 Lecanicillium saksenae | reverse complement strand
CTGGCCGGTGCCGTGCCGGGTGGGTGCGCCTCGGCATTGAACTCGGGCACTCGATCGTTTCCTACCAAGACACCGGGAGCATGCTGAAGGGCATGATTAGTATTTGTAAAGTCTTGGGTCGGTCGCAGTGGAACATACACCCTTGGTGGTAAGAGGCTCTGATGGAGGCACTCGACTGTGGACTTTGGCGTGCTCAGACGCGACTGAGTGAGCGTTCTTTGATGCTGACATTGTTTTTTTATTCAATTGCTTGAGAAATAAGTTGCTGAGAATCAAGATCGACTTTCGTCAGAAATCTTGCATCTTTAAATACTCTTGACAGCAAACGGGTGCTTCTCCAAGTGGATCACCAACGACGAAACCGTGAGGTGAGTGTGATGTCAACCCATCTAACAACCAATATCAGCACCAGTGGTCCACAGTTAGTTATGGAGCATTTGACATCACAAACTTGTCATGATACAGCCGCATCTCATCATAGTAGCGACTCGGCATCTTCCTCTGCCCGGCAACCGTTGCGGAGTGACTGCATTGGTGGGAGCGCAGCGCCACTTAGCCGCTGCAGGGGACAAAAACGACTGCCAATTGAGGCGATACAAGGATGATAAAAATTATAAGAAATATTAGAACGATAACATATATAAGGTATATTAGAATAACTGAATATATAAGAAATAGTAAAGACTTATTTATTTTTTATATAAAAGTGGTATTACTTTAGAACTGGTATATAATATACCTGATAACTGGTAGTGTATTTTGTCCCCCAGCGCAGCGCCACTAAGCCGCTGAACCATTTATCTAAGCGTTATCGGTTCATTCTCAACTTTAACTCATGACATGCACCCGTTTCCCAAGCCGGTCCGCTGTGAGGCTCTATTCAAATTGAATTCGTAGTGCTGCCGCTAGCCAAATCTATATCGCTGAAATCTAACAATGCGCTCTTGTCTTATTTCGAACGGTGCCAAGTTCGCTATAAGAGAGAGGTTACATCTTCAAAGGATGGTATTCTATTATATGTCTTACCATCCTGTCACGGACAGCATTGTATATAGTGGACGCTAGGGATGTTCGGCATATTGGCTGCCACTACTGGATCTTTTTGGTCTCTGTGGCCGAGCGGTTAGCGCTACTGTGCCGCCACAGCTTTATTATGGATAAAAACATACAGAGGGGTGGGTCTGAAGCCATGATGATATTGCGGAGTGAGTAGGACAATCTTGACAAAACTGACGGGGATGCTCGAGAGAAAATCCAAATTCAAAAGAGCGGGCTAGCGTGTTGATATTTATTTCGTGCTGGCGTTGCTTGAGAAAGCGCAAACCTTGGTGTTCGCTGCAGCAGATTTGAAGATTGGTGGACGAATGAATACGCACCACCACTGTAGGTGATCTATATCTGTTTCTATTTTTTCTTCTCGCGATAATGGAACGCCTCATTGCCTAAAATGCCTTTGCTGTCGTGAACACAGGGACATTCATGACGTCATGGTGGCCAGATCAACGAGCTCCCCAGGTTTCCGCTAACACGCGAGCTAGCGTTGTCTCGGGTACACTGATGGCGACGCCCAAAACTTTACTTGAGATTTCCCCTCAACAACACCCCAAAGAGCTCAATCATCATGAAGTGCGCGGCAATCATCAGTATCGGCCTCGTGGCCATCACCTCCGCCTCAATTGGCGCCGAAGATCGCAAGCGCGACGCCGCGCCCTACAAGAAGGTCATCGACTCCATCACGAGCGCCGTGGACACCCTCGACGACGCGGTTAAGAAGTACTCGGGCGAGAAGAAGTCGGTGATTGACGCATCCAACGCCTCGTCACCTCGCTCGACGACGGCAAGAAGACAATCGACGGCCTGGACGAGCTCCAGGCCAGCGACGCGGGCCCGCTGTCCGGCAGCCTGCGCAGCCTCAACACCAAGGGTGAGACGCTGACCGACGACCTCAAGGCCAAGCGCGGCGACGTGGAGAAGGCGGGCGAGTGCGACTCGGTCCGCGAGGCGATCCAGGACATCAACAAGAGCGCTCAGGCGCTGGTCAACTCTGCCGTCAGCAAGGTGCCCAAGGGGCTGCAGTCCATCGCGCAAGGCTTCGTGAACCAATTCACCAGCTCCTTCAACACGACCCAGGACTACTTTTCCACCTCCAACTGCAAGAACGGAAACAGCGGCGGCGGTGGCGGAAGCTCCTCTGCGGGAAGCTCAGTAAGCTCGACTGGCTCAGGAAGCTCGGCGAGCTCAACGGGGTCAGCTGCATCCGGCTCTTCGACCACCGCGCCGTCCAAGACTAGCAGCCAGACAGCTGCGTCGCCCAGCGGATCGAGCGGTGCCTCCGTTTTTAGCCCGGCGTGGACTCTTGGAACGGCCATGGCTCTCTTCGCCGTGTACTACTAGAGTTTCCACGCGTCAATGTTGGGCTGGGCAAGACGATCTTTGATGAATAATGTTATTTCTCCTCATGGTCTTTGTGCGAGATAATGTTGATTTGTCTTTTGCTTGTTTGATTAAATGGAGTTACAATGTAAGATCAGCGAAGTCAAGAGTCCTGCGACTCGTTTGGGGCGGAGCAAGCGTGTAGATATCGCCGCTGTCTAAATAGAGCTAGCAAAAAGTAATCTCACGAAGCGTCGGTACTGCTTTGCTGTATAATAGTCCCAGAATATACATTATAACCAATAGGAGGGCAAGCTTATGAGTCAGCTCACTCGTTTACTGTCTGATCACAGGATGAAGCCATGACAATTATGGCTGAATGTAAAGCGGCATTTTGTCTAGACAATAAACGCCACTATGCATGGACTTCCGCTTTGGGATCCAAGATGAGGCATTGTTAATATAAAGCAGCCCCAGATGCCAGGATTCCTAGTCTCGGCTGGTGTGGCGCATCGCCGATTGGTAGCGGGGTCTACCTGGCCGGAGATTTCCTAATCGGGAGAGTTTGTATGTAGCGGCGCACCAATATTGAACGGACATGTAGTATACCAAATTTTATTCGTCTTGGCACATATGGACTGCTCTAATTTTACTTGACCGTTCTGAAGAATGTGTGGAATGCGTATCATTTCCCATTGCTTCACGAACAAATGCAATCCCCGACTGTGTTTTGGGCTTGCATCCAGCAAGCCCGTATATGCATGAGTGGTTTGTATTGAATACAAATTGGCTGTCAATAATTCATTGACCCTGTACTTATGCTTGGCCACTAATGAAGGATTGACGCAGCCACAAATGTATACGTGTTACTCATGCTTCGGCCAGCTTATAGGATGAATACGTGCACTTTGAACAAGCTGACTGTCCGTCGGCTACCATAACCATGAGCTACAGATCGCTGAAAACACAAATTCACTGTCAATTAATATGCATGCGAGATGTGTAAGCCCACCGCGTCAAATACCGCGTGCCTCTTTACGGCATAGGAGGGGTGTCTGAAGGAGATATGCCGAGCTCGGCAGCGATTCGATGTCTATAAAAGGCCTAGTAGGCTTCGGTGTTTTATCAGTGTCACTCTCCATTTCACTCTTCTTATCTGCTTTCCAATATCTCTTCCCACAAGACTCAAGCTTCTCCGTGACAATGCTCAGGTCTACCATCGCCTCTTTCGCCGTCGTCGCCCTCGGGGGCTTCGCGACTGCCAAGGACTGCACCCCGGGCCTCATCTACTGCGGCCACTCTCTTTACGCAAAGGGTTTGTTTGTAGCCAGCCCTTGTGTATCAAGAAGCTAACGCACCGCACCACAGGAAACTATGACTTTATCATCCAGCAGTCCTTTGCTGACAGTGGCGTCGGCAACAACGACTACAACAGGAACCAAGCCAATTTCTTGTGCCTGGGCAACCCCTATTATGGCTACGTCCAATTTAAGCAGGTGTGCTCCCGAGGTTGCGTCGACGCTGGCGCGGGCGAAAACGATTACTGTGCTTAGATGAATTCGTTCTTGATGAAGTCATGATGTCATAACCTTGGGAATGAGTAGTCGCACCACTCTGCAGATAGCTTGGTATTCAGATGACAAGCGCCTCATATGGTCATATCTACCAACAACAATACTACTCTACTTTCTCATGTTAATCTCATGCTTTGTACTTACCAAGGGGGAGCCTTGGATGCGTGCTCCTCAACTGCGCGTCTCCGACCAGATTAATTAGAACGAGGGGAGACGAGGCTTCAGTTGAGTTTTTTTCATCACAATTTATAATACCCAGCTTGTAAACGGGAGCCTATGATGGCTGGTTGTGTATATGGAACTTGACGGCCAGTATGAGGCAACAGTGCCGAGGCCCAGCGAGAGTAGGTACCTTAAGTTTCTTATTACTTGTATATATATATATATATATATATCCATTTATGGCGCACTTTCCATTTGTTTACAAGTTACAAGTCTACGCAGTTCCGACAAGTCGTCCATGTCAAACTACCCTGGTCTTCATCAAGTGAGTGACACGTTGCAGTCATCGCTGGCAAATATTGCATTGCTGACAGTCATTGACGGCATCATTTCACTACAGAATCTTGCATATGTCATGCTGTTGCCATTTGCCGTTCGCGCGCAATTAACCTGCCAATTATGGACGTCGAGACCCAATGGTTCGATGTCGGGCCGTGTTTCGGGTGGATATTAGGTCAAATACCATCAAAGCGTAGCATCTGTGCCTGAACGAACGAGAGGGACAGACAAAAGACAAGACGCAGCGCAAGACGCAGCGCAAGACGCAGCGCAAGCTGCAAGGTAAAATGCAATCTGGGATCAGAAAGGCAGGCAGGCTCCTTGTTTCACTACGAGTCTGGCGTTGGGGGCTGGAAGGTTTTCGGGCATCCTTCTCCACCGGGCGGACGGTTATTCCCAGTACTTGGGTAGGTAGTCGTCGAGCTAACGAGCTTGGCAAGGTTTGGCATGAATAATCGCTTGCCGATATAGAGTTTCTTTTGGGCACGATCGCGGCCCAACGGCAGCAGGGATGGCGGCGCGCCAACGGGGTGGGAAAGGATGCTTGGAATGAAGGAGATTAAAGCCGCAGTAGGAAAATGTGGACGAGGCAGGCCAACCCTGGATCTGACCTTTGAGAAACTGGGCCAGGCGACGTGGGCAAGGGACCAAGCAGGTCACGAGGATGGAGGGCGAGGAGAGTCGAGGTGGTGTGGTGGAGAGGAGCGTGGGCAGTCTGCGGGTGCGAGGTGCAGGCAGGCTACCATGGATGTAGAATGTAGCGATTGTGGCTGGTGCATCACGGCTCATCTACCTGGTTGTTAGCTGTTTGATGGAAAGCCAGGCAAGTTGGATGGCAAGCATGGCAAGCATGGCAAGCATGGGATACTGGAGATGCTGGTAGATTTCCTGCAGCTGGTGAGGTCAGTGGCTAGACTGCCTGACTCCTTGCTCCCTTGCTTCAGGGCACCAAGACCGCCAATAGGTAGATGAAGAACCCACAATTTGCGGCGCGGCACTTTCCAGGTTTTASCRGCCTCCTGTGGGAATTTGTTAGCATTTCTGGCTTTTGTGGTTAAGAATACGGCAATTCGTTTCGTCGTCCTGTGACGCTATCCCGCTCGAGCACGAAAATTTCCATCTATGCGAAGGTGGCGTGATTGATATCGATATTTGAAAATTTTTGTCGTCGAGCAGGAATGATGCGAAAAGGGACAACGATTCGATTGCCGTCTATCGATTCGTACCTTGAGCTCAGTCAGAGTGAAACCGCGGCCGGTGCGGACCTTGCGGTTGTACTTGATGGTAGGGCATCGGACAATGGGGCGGAGCTTGTCGACGGGACGGGGAGCCAGAGCAGCGGCCTTGGCCTGACGGGCAGTGCGGCGGGAAGCCTTCTTGCCAGCCTAGAGATTCCAATCATGTCAATAACCGTATCCTAAACGGCGTGTGATTTGCGCCTCGTTCGGATGGGGAAAAATTCGCGTACCTGGTCAAAGTGCGTGCGTACGCGACGCTGCCAGTCCTTGTGGAAGTCTATTCAAAATCCTCAGTCAGTCGTCGAATTCCCATGATCGGTTTGTCGTGATGTCGCTCTGTTGTCGCTTTCGAGGCTTCGACGGTTTGGGGGGGATATATGCTCACGGTTCTTAACGATCTTCTGGTTGTGCTTGATCGCCTGTCGGAAAAGAAAACAACAATGTCAGCAATTACAATTCTCTCGTTTATTGACTTTGCGTTTTGCGCAATGGGCGGGATTTGCATACCATTTTGTCTGCTTGCGATCAAACGATCCGGGTATGTCGATTGTTCGAGAGGCGTGGAATAATCGGAGGAGTTGGAGGCTTGACAATTTCTTAGAAGGGTTTTCGTGCCCTACGAAAGATACGTACCTGGTGGGGTGTGCCCTTTCCGCTGGGCAGACAAGCGAAAGAAAAAAAATTGACGAGGTTGTGTGGGCAAGTCACGTGCGTCCAGACTGTTGTGTGCGCAGCAAGAGTCTGGGCCATTCGTCCAAAAGCATGAAAGTGGGGTCAGTCGCCCATTCTGGTTTGGCGCCATTTAGTTTTCCGTTTGCTCTGTTTGCCTTTTGGATGCCTGGATTGAAAGGCGACCAGGCAGGGAGGCTCCTGGCAGCTGGCGCTCCGAAAGCTATAAATTTCCCGCGCGCCGGCTCGTCTTTGCTCGTTTTCTTCTTTTCTTCTTCATACTTACCTTGTTCCGAACTCCCCAGCTCAAGATTTGGGGGCTTCAGTGTGGAAGGCCTGCATTGCACAGCGCGGTGTCGCTCCACGCTCTATTGTCCTTCGGGGCCATAGGGGGCGTAATTTTTGATTTCCTCCACACCTTTTCATTGTGAGCGACGCTATATGCGCCGCCATGAAGAAGACGCGTTGGACTGTAGACGGTGAAGATGGCGATGCCCACACCAATTGTAATGCTGATGCGGGCTGCTTTTGTCAATGTCGGAAACCCTATCACGGATTCAATGGACGAGTGAGTAGTAACGCATTATCGCAAAGCTGTACTTCTCGTGTCCGCAAACGCGGTTCACCTCACCTTGACGCAGAGCTGCGCTCACGCTTCGTATGCATTGCAGCATCACCATTAGCTATAATAGATGCTCGCCATCCGAATTGAGGCTCAAACATTTTGAAATGACGGGGNCCCTTTTCATATCACTGCATCGTGGACTGCTTCACCATCCAGGCGTTTGCGCGTCTCGACGGCAGCAGGCAAGCTTCCACGTTGCTGTTCAGAATGATGGATCGGGACTATTTGTAAAGAACGACTATTTACCTCTCCAAGCATTACCTGCACTTCTCGTTTACTTTCGTCAACACATTCTGTCAGACGTTCCGGTCATTAAATTGCAGCGTAGAGCTCACGTCCGCCGGGATTACTCCGTGCCAATCATAGCGCGCGAAATCCACGCCAAACCGGGACTCCCAAAAAAATCTCATGACAAGCTGGAACTCCTTTGAACCCGCCCCATTTTCGCGGCAAAAACCTCTGGCCAGCAACCATTCTTGCCCGCCTGTGTACCACTTATCCATTCATTTTCTCATCGCTTGAACAGCGTCTGCTTGTTCTTTTTCTTGTCATTAATCATTCCCCTGTCCACTAGCGACTGGCATCGTTCTTCACCTTCCATTTCCTGCTGCCCTCTTTGATATACGGAAATCGCAAAACAGACTACAACCACAGCGATGGCGTCAAGGATTGGCCCGCGCACCGTCAAGGACGCTACGAGATTTACCTCGACGATTCCTCACGCCACATCCAAGACGGCCGGCGCCGCGTCATCGTCCGCGGCCACCGCGACACCGAAGCCCTCGAGAATCCCCGGCGAGACACCCGAGCAACGCGTCAAGCGCCTGCGACTCGCCCACCTGGCTGCGCAAAAGGCCCAGATCAGCCAGACGGACCGCTTCATCGATGCGTCTCGACGATTCCTCGATGTGGCCCACCGATGGACCGTAGGCGGCATTGTCGTCTTCACAGGTACGTGTTGAAGTCCAGTCCCTTGAAGCTCGTCAGGACGATGGACACCCTATACCTTACCTCGCCCGAGCAAGCTCCCACCCAACGAACAACAAGACTAACTGGTGGCGATTTTCTTAGCTGTTGCTGGTGTCGTCAGCATATACTCCGTATGGGACATGCTTCGATACAACCGCGCCCGACGAGCCGAGTGGGCCGAAGCGCAGAAGAAGCTCGAGTCGGACGAGCTCGCCCACCGCCCGCCTGGCNTACCTCAAGGAACTCGGTTTTGTCTCAGCGATCGGCGACTCTGACAAAGAGCGACTTTATTACGCGGCTGGGATCAGCGGGATACTATGTTTCAGAAATAATTTCGAGCTGCCGGCCGGGCTTAACGATATGATGTTGCCTGATCTGCTTGCCAAGTTCGCATTTATGGAGCGTGGCCGTCAGACACCTGCCGCCGAAACACAAGCCCAATTAGCACGGTGATTCTGGTAGATAAGGGACAAGACTAGTTTTAGTTGCGAATATTTTCCCTATGTTATTAATACATTGCCAATGCTATATGTGACAATGGTGGGCCGGCGACTGAATGACTACGCTGTTAGCGCACAAGAACATATAAACCCCAAGGGCTTCCTTGAATGGTATATGGCCTCTCGTTCATCTACGTCTACAACGATGGTGCGAAGTGGACAAAGCCAAGTGCTCCGTCACGAGTGAGTCAAGGTTACTTCAGAATCGCAAATAATACAACTGTTAATACATGTTTGCAGCGCAAATGACATGCATCTAAGCGGTTCAGATGCAGAAGACCGCCGATGAATGTAGAACACCTACCTTTAGCAAAATGCACTTTGCTGACAATAGGCAGGTATTATAGCAGTTTCAGGAACGAGAAATAGCTGTACAGGAGCACACTTCCCTACGGTCGGGTCGTTACGAGGCAATCATTCAAATGCCAATGGGACAGACTACAGAAGCTTTGTGCTAAGCCTAGATCTAGAGGGTGCCGCAGAGCAGGGCAGCCAGTACTTACAAGAAAAGAATTACGTAGTGGGAAACACGGACCATTTGCGAAGCAACTTTTGTCGCTCAGCGTGCACAAGTAAAAGACGAGAAAGGCAGGTTCATTGGCGATGTTTGTCAGGAAGGAGCAACTGGCGGCTAGAGCTGCAGGGGTTACGTTGAAGTACATCTCCAACTGAGATGCTCAAGAATGCTGCACGCTTCTCCTTACGCGAATTCGCCTGGCGTCCCGTATTGACAAAACAACTGTACATACATGAACTAGAAACCGAGTCGGAGTCGCTTCCGAAAGGCAAAATGCGTTGGCCAAAGGAGCCTTGGCGCAACTGTGTGAGTTGCCGCCGGCGGTAACGACACGGTAAACCAGCTTCGCAAGGCCAACAGCTTCACTAGTGGCCGTTAGACCCAATCAGGCGTACATACCACTTTAGGCAATATGTCCGCTTCTGGTACCGAGTCCGCTTCTGGTACCGAGTCCGCTTCTGGTGCGACTAATTCTGGCATGACCAATTCTGGTACAACCAATTCTGGCTTATTAACGCTCGTGGACGCGTCGTAGAGTTTCTGCTATTAACTTCCTGTCGTCTCTTTGCTTTTGCTCCGGTTTAGCGTGATTAGTTATAGCGCGTTGAGAATACCGAATTATGCCCTTGCAACGACGAGGAAGAGAGGGTAAGCGCGCGAAACGACATACATCCAGAAGCCGGCTCAAGACCAAACAACTAATTTGTAATGGACTAAACTATGGGCTCACAAATCACGGGCCAAAACGGCACAAAGGCATAAGGGCGCAAAGGCGCAAAGGCGCAAAGGCGCAAGCGGACAGCTACTACGTCCGCCAGCAATGGGACAACTGGAAAGCTACTAGCCACCAACCGGCCGTCAAGACGCTTGCCAAGAACAGCACAAGCGCTGTCAGGTCAGGAACGATAGCCGGGAACTGACACGTTCAGGAAGTCACTCATGGACGTTCCAATCGAGAAAGGTGGGAACAGGAGACCTGAGGAACGGAGAGCAGAAAGGATACAATGATTCGAGAGAAATACAAAGTGCACAAGGTGGCTGAAGCAGTGCATCCATTCAAGTTCACGTTTTACGTTCTGGAAAAGATGGACATGGATAGAAATTGATAAGCAGGATTACCAAAGATAGCGGCTCAATCCTGTGGTGTCTTAGCTGGCTGCGCATCCGCCTCATTTGAAGAGTTTAAAGGTTTCTCCCTCACTACATGGCCGACCGTATTTGT